>PVKS010027774.1:0-27150 GCA_004027875.1 Aplodontia rufa
TTTTGACCAACTTGAGAAGATGCAATGGACTATAAAACCAAGGGGTGGGTCCATATCAAAGGTATTCTTGCAAATCTAGAACCTATGTGTTTATCCTGGCCTACCACTAACAAAAGACGACCTCGGTTAAGTTATCTAACCTCTGCTGGCCTCAGTTTACTCTGCTGTAAAAAGAGGAGTTAGACTACATCTCTGTCAAGTATGTCCCTCTCAGATTTATGTGGAGCCAAATTAATTCCAATCAATCCAGATTGAAAAGGTGGTAGTCTGCTGAAGGATCAACTGAATTATATTGAAAATTTTTGTGAAGGATGACAGTCAAAAATAACTATCAAATAATGTTCTCTTGCATGATGCTTCCCATTTTAATGTTTTCCTGTCTTAAGGGCATATTTTAAAATATTCAAATGTAAATTACTCACACACCACATGCTCTTAGAATATGTGCATTTAACTAAAGTGAATCATCAGCCTATTATTAATTATCTTTCAACGAGGCCTATTCTTTTGGATAAAGGAGAACATTAGTAACAACCAGAAGGTCTGAATCATTTAAGCAAGGCCAGTGCTAAATAAGTTAGCCAGCTCCTCCAGATGCGCCCCATACCTGACTGCTATACCCTGTGCATTTTGTGTTCTTTCATTTATATGTGTACACATTCATGTACCCAGACATGTCCATATCGACTTGGACATGTGCCCACTTGTGTTTGTGCACACTCATGTTTATACACACTGCTCCTGGCAGCCAAATACCCTGGACAACGCCCAGCAAAGTCTTCATAATCAAGCGATGACATTACTGGCCCTGAGTTTCCTTAGCGGTACAGATAAGATCCTTTGCTAGCGCTAACGGCTCTTTTAGCTCTGATATTTTACGTCTGTGCTCCTTGCTTTTCTTGGCAGAAGCACTGGAAACAGGCTCATACGCATCATTGCACAGAATTCGTGGAATCATCTGGGAAGGCTTTTTGTAATTACAATTCCCATTTTAACAGCTGATGGAATAGATTCGCCTACTTCATGTGTTAACATACAACAAGTGGCAGCTACAAGCTCTGAAGCCCTGTTCTCTATTCCATATCCAACCAATGCAGTGTGCCAGTGCCGACCAGATGCTGACTGCTTGCTCTTCTCTTCTTCATCCAGAGTAGTCTTCATGGAGTAGGGGCTGTGGGAAGTTGTGGGAGAGTTCCCTGCATCATCTCCCCTCCATAGCCAGGAGAATTTCCTCTGCGTAGAAGATGGGATGCAGGTTCTTCATGGGTCAAGGACAATTCTGATGCAAGTGAAGATGTCCCAGGTGAATGGAAAGGGTCTGAAGGAGTGTCATTGGAGCCAGAGGGCCTGGCAAACAGCCTGGTTTGAGACAATGTGAGATTTTCTCAGCAGCGATCGCACTCTCCTCACCACTCAGCTATCTGCAGACCAGGCTTCTTGCCCCGGTCAGGAAACCCCATGCCTACTTTTTCATGAATGAAGTCGGCAATGTAACAAGCCTAGACTCAGACATTTTTAGAGTTGAAAGGGACCTCAGAAATCATCTAGTCTAGCCCCCTCATTTTACAATATAAAAAGGGGAAGTGGCAAGCTCAAGGCCACACAAAGAATTTAGGACCAAGTGGGAATTAAGAGGTTTCCTGATTCGCTCTGTGGTGTGCTTTCTCCCTGACTCCTGGAAAAGGTGAGAAGCCAGGCTAAGAAACCACCTCAAGGGCCATCAGGCTTGGCACTGTCACATGTGCCTGCCCACTTGTGCTCTTACCGACCTCTGTCTTTGGCCTCTCAGCTGCATTTGGGACAGCCCTGGCCTTGAACCCTGTAGTCAGATCCTCCTGCTTAGCCCTCCTTGATGTCTGCATTGCTGACCCCAAGCTCCCTCTGAACTCTGAGCTCCATGCAAAGCAGGCTGCCCATTTTTCTCTTCCTTTTAAAGTAAATTCCACTGGTCCTAGCTTTCATCTAACCAGGAACCCCTTAGGCTCTTACCGGCTTGTTGCTAAGGTATTGTTGTTGATGAAAAGAGGTGAGCCTTCCCTACAGGCTGCTGGATATAGGAAGCAGGAAAGAGTAACTGGAGCTTGGGGTTAACAGACATTTCAAAGGCTGTATCCTCTGATCACAAGGTAATGTTAATGATAAAATTATGAAATCTTGTTAAAAATGCCTATCATCAACAGGAAACTTTAAGAATAAAATTCCAGGGCTGTGAAGTAGCTCAGTAGCAGAGTGCTTACCTAATGTGTTCAAGGCCCTAGGCTCCTTCCATTCCCCAGGACTGACTGCATTTAAAAAAAAAAAAGGAAAGCAAGAAAGACAAGACAAAAAGATAATAAATGTTGGTGAGGATTTGGTCAGATAGGCGTTTCCACACTCAAGAGTTGGGCATATAATTTGATAAAGTTAGCAATAAAAAACTAGAGACTTAGCTAGGTGAGGTGGTGCACACCTGTAATCCCAGTGGCTGGGCTAGGGAGGCTAAGGCAGAAGGATTGCAAGTTCAAAACCAGTCTCAGCAATTTAGTGTGGACCTAAGCAACTTAGCAAGACCCTGTCTCAAAATAAACAATAAGAAGAGTTGTGGATGTAGTTAAGCACTTCTGGGTCCAATCCCTGGTACCTAACAAAAACAAACAAAAAAAACCTAATCCAATTGTGTTTCTTTTAGAAATCTATCTTGGGTTTATCCTAAGGAAACAAAGACAGGAAAAATATTTTTATATGAGGATGGTTATGCTAGTATTTATGATAGTGAAAATTGAAATCAGCAGTAAAAAAGTTATGTCATGGTGTGTCCATAATCCCAAACTACTAAAACTATATCCATTGAAGCTATTATTGAAAAATTATTTATGATTAAATAAGCAAATGAAAAGGACACAATATATGAATTATCTCAGCTTAGACTAGGGACATAGCTCAGTGGTAGAGAGCACTTGCCTAGCACACAAGCCCAGTATCACCACCAAAAAACCCTTAACTTTATAAATATACACATGTATGTATCATATATGTATTATGTATACGCATATCAGTGCCTCCAAGTAGTATGATAATGATGCTCTAAGTTTTCTGTATTTTTCTAGAATTTCTACAATGAGCATATATTATCCATAAACAATACACCAAACTGCATTCAAGTTTTTTTTTTATGTTTTACTTTAAAAATACAGATTGGGGCTGGAGCAGTAGCTCAATGGTTACCACACTTGCCTGGAATGCACAAGGATGCATGTTCGAACCCCAGTACCACTTACACAAAGTGTCAGAGCAACGAAAGTCACATGAAAAGCTAAATAAAATTTATTCTTTCTCTCTCACTGTCCCTAAAATAAACAAATAAGTAAAATAAAAATACAGATTGGCTGGGAGTGGTGGCACATGCCTGTAATCCCTGCGACACAGGAGGATGAGGCAGGAGGATTGGGAGTTCAAAGCCAGTCTCAGCAACTTAGTGAGGCTTTAAGCAACTTAGCAAGACTCTGTCTCAAAATAAAATATAAAAATGGGCTGGGGATATGGCTCAGAAGTTGAGAGCCTTTGGGTTCAATCCCTGGTAAAATAAATAAAAGTACAGGTTGATATGACTTTTTTTTTTTTTTTTTAAAGAGAGGAACAGTGAGAGGGGAAAAAAGAATCAATTTTTATTTATTTTTCCATCTGGCCTTTGTTTCTCTGACACTTAGTTGTGTATGTGGTGCTGGGGTTTGAACTCAGGTCCTTGTGCATGCCTGGCAAGAGCTTTAATGGCCGAGCCACTGCTCCAGCCCAGTTAATATGATTTTGATGAGACTTTTGGACTGCTTATTTTCTTTCCGAAAAGATATAATTATTTAATTACATGTTAAATTCATATGGACTGAGCAGTGTTGTTGTGACTATTCACCATATGGGGACATTATGTCATTATGTGTTCTGGGCCTTAGCTGAGAGGCCACCCACATATATGAAAAGGGTACTGGAAGGGGTTGGGGTGATCTGGGGCCTCAAGACCTTGAACAATACCCTTAGTAGCCCTTTGGCCTCTGGTTCCTCCTGTCAAACAGGTGGCATTGCTGGCTCACTTTCAGAGTTGTTCCAACGACCAAGTGAGATCCTTCTGGCAGGAGGCTATGAAATGCAGGCTATTACGAGGTAGTAATCATCATTTGAAGATGAGCTAGTGCCTGCCTGAAGTTGATAGTTGAGGTGTACAGTCTTTCTAAATTTCCCTCCTGATAAGGAAACATACATGGCTGCAAAAGACAAAAATCCTCCCCACTTCTCCCATGGCCCATTCTCTTTACTGAATTCAAAAGTAAATAGTCCTTGCGGGAAGGGTACGGATAGGTCAAGGCACATCCCTGTGTCTACCTCCACCAAAATTCTAGGGGGAAATGCCTATCTTTCTCCCTTCCTAAGAAGAGAGGAAGTGGCAGAGACTTCACATGTTGCCATGTGACTAAGGCACAGGGCAAGTACCTCTGCACAAATATGGGAGGTCTCTTGATAAACCCCTTGGGTCCAGATCTCTGATCTCTGCTAAGGGTCAAAAGGTTATTTAGACTATGTATTGGTCCCTCCAAGCCCCTCCAGGTCCTGCTGTTGTGAGCAAAATTGTCCCATCAGAATCATATTATTGCAGACTTTTGCTCTGTGTGGTCATGGGAATAGGAAAATCCACAGCACCTCTCTGTCCCATAGCAGCTGCTGCACTCAGACTGCCGCAAAGAGCTGAGGCCCCCTGGGTCACCACAGGTAAAGCAGGGGAGTTATTTAAGTGACCTAGAAAGCTTACCATATGTACTCTGGCTGCGTATGTCACCTGGGGAGTTTTAAGTAACCTGGGACACACTCCAGGTGCAGAATATAACCAGAATCCTTGAGCATGGGAATTAGGTGTCAGTATTTTCAAAGCTCCCCAGGTGATTTCAAGTGCAATGGAGACTAAGAAACTCTGGCTTAGGATCTAATACAGTTCTAGGCATCTCCCTGCCACCAGCTTTCAACACTGTTCCCTTTGTGAGGTCTCCTCTGCAATGTTTGAAGTGTTCCTTGTACACACCTCTTACCTGCTGTGCACCTAGCTCAGCCCTAGGACATCCTTTCTCCTTCAGCTTCTCTGCAGGCTGGCTCCATTTTTAGATTGACATTTCACATCCCCAAGAAAGTACCATCTTAGCCCATCTCACCTTTGGGCCATAGAATACTGAACAACTTAGAAATTGGCTGCTGGAGGATGGGGGACAGCTGAGTCTTTCTTGCCCTAATAATCCATTGGAAGGGATGGAGGTTGTGACATATAAAACACAGCCACCCTGGTCTGCCCCAGGTCTGCTGTGTGTGAACATAGGGTTGGGACGAGGCTAGGGCCTAGGTGGGACTCATCAGGAACTAGGATACATGAATGTATCTGATTCAATCACAAATCAGAATACTCAGATCAAACATATTTCCTGAAATCCATAAAAAGGTAAGGATTGGAGTTTTACCCTCTTTATAGAATGCAATGAATCTTTTCAAGTAATATGTAGGATAATAAAATGGATTGCTTACTCAATTATATTTGGAATGCATGTATAATTTTACACATCTTTGTAGAAGCTACCACTGAATTTAGAATTAAAGGACTATGATATTCTTAACTTAGCCATTGGGATCCTTTTTTAGCTTTTATAAGAAACTTTAAAATTGATGTATAATCTACATAAAGAAAAAGTCTGTATCACAAGTATACTTCTCAATGTTGTGTAACTGCCATCCAGGTCAAGAAAGCTAACATTATCATTACCCCAAAAACGCCCCTGATGCTCTTCCAGTTAGAATTGGCCTCCAGCTGTAACCACTGTCTTGCCTTCCACCAGTATAGTTTAATTATACTAGTTTGTGTTCTTTATATAAGTGCAATCATGAACAATGAACTTTATTGTCTTCTGGCTTTTTCCTTCAAAGGTTCATCTATTTTTGTGCATATAGTTGTAGTTTAAGCCAGAGGTTTTAGTTTGAAATCTAGATCAACAAACATTTTTCAACCAGGAACTGTGCTCGGATCTGGGGACACAAAAACAAATAAGGGTAAGTCCCTCCTGTAAAGAGCATTCAATCTAGTAATCTAGTAACGATTGGAATGTAATGTAAAGTGAATTTCTCTTTGTTCAACAAATATTTGTTCAATATCTGCAATGGATAAGCATGATCACAGGGATAAGCAGTGAACAAGCAGACAAAAATTCTCGTGGAGATCCTCTCATTTGACATGTGTGGGCAAGTTATGCCCACTAACATCCTTTTCCCACTCTGTCTTTCATCCAATTTAATGTAAGGTGAAAGGAGTGATAAAAATCCATTTCTTCTGGCTACTGGGGCTAGCGATGATGAAATCCTTGGTCAACCGCAGGGCAGTTTGCAAACCCCGGAGTGCGGGAAGCACTTTCCTAGACTTACTTCTGCCTTATTCCATTCCCCCATCCCTGGTGCTGCTTATACAGAATGCTGCAAAGGCCTGGAGCCTTGGAAAGCTTTGGAAAGCCTTGGAATGCTAGCTCACCTTGGAGTGAGGCTGAGTGTCGCATTGTTTTCCAGACCCAGAAAGCGAGAAGAGACACTTACCAAAAAGTAGTGACGGAGTCATAAATCTTGGAATTTGTTTTAATAACTCTAGGCTGTAATATGGATCTAATTCATTAATACTGACTTTTCAGAGCCTCGCAAATTACTTGAGTATAAAAGTTGTGACATCAGAAGAAGGGATTAGAAGAGAAGCCAATAGCACTCCAGGACTGGTAGTTTAGGCAGAAATGCAAGAGAGCATTTCATTTTGTTTCTACGTTTCTGACAAATTTCAAGTATATAGAGAAGTGGAGACAGCAGTACAATTCAGGCCCACAATCATCTTTCAGCTTCAAAAGTGATAAACGTGTGTCCCACTCATTTCTAACTTCCTGCTGTCCCCCTTCTCTGATTATGTTGAAGCAATCCCAGAAGTCAAATAAATTACTCAGGAATCTTCAAAAAGTGAGCTCTCATAATTTTAGCACCCTTAGTTAACATGCTCAGAGGTGAAGTCACTTACTGAGTTAGTGGCAGTTATTTTTAATCCCTAAATTTCTAAAAGTAAAAATCACAAGGTTTACTAACAGCATAATTATTGTATATTATTATGTTATGCAATGCACAGTTCTATTATTTAGCCTAAACATACTTCTTCGAAGCCTTTTGTTTAGAAAAACGGCAAGATCTCTAAAGAGTTTAACAGGATATGGACACCATGGGCTGAGGTCCTTTTTCATTAGTGATTTCAAAACCAGATCCCTGTGGATTTTGAAATTGCAATAAATTCATTTAAGTGAAAGTGTTTCTTCCAACTATTTCATAATAAAATGGTCTAAGACTTCCTAAGCCTCGCTTTTCCCCCTCTTCAGTCTGTCTTATTTTCAAACAAGGCTACTTGATATTCATCAAGCCAGTGTCAATGGCCTGTCTGCCATGAGATATCACAGCACCACTGGGCGTAGAGATTATTTTTTCTAGGTTTCCTATAATCAAAACCCCAAAGCACCATTATTTTGGCCCATCAGAACATTGCAGAGGTTTCCAGAGCAAGTGGAAAAGATTTGTTGGTGTCTTTGTCATGGAAATGTGCAAAATCCTGATGTGGTTGCATCTGTTGCAGTACCTGCTCTGCTTGTATTTCAATATGTCACCCAGGGCATGTGACAGTCGTCGTGAGGAGTGGGACACGTAGCACCTCTTCCATGAGCATTTGATGAGGAGACAAGAGTAAGAAAAGCTGTGAAGGTTATCTGTATACATAAGACTGTAGAAGACAGACTTCTAGATGTTTCTCTGTACACACCCCCCACTCACTTCTGAGAGATAAAAGCAGCCAAGATCGACATTGTCAGTTAAACCATTTTGTGTGTTTTTTCTGGGCAGGTTATTCACATCGAATTCCTTTGATGTGATCAGTGATGATGCTTTTATTGGTCTTCCACATCTAGAGTATTTGTAAGTAAAAAAAATGTTTTACTTTTTTTATCTTTTTGCAATGATTCAGAACAAGTACTCTCAAGTTCCTACAGCTAGCTGATCAAAAATTTTGTGACCTATTGCAGATTCATAGAAAACAACAATATCAAGTCCATTTCAAGACATACTTTCCGGGGACTAAAGTCTTTAATTCACCTGTAAGTATGAATTTTGCTATTACTTTTGAAGCTTGCTAATTGACAATACAGTTTAATCCTCTGTGGTTAAAACACCCACTTAAAAAAAAAATAGAGAAGGACAGTGAGAGAGAGAGGGAGAGACAGAATTAATTTTTATTGAGCTTTTCACATGGCTTTCATTGCTCTGACAGTTGTATACATGGGTGCTGGGGTTTGAACCAGTGTACTTGTGCATGCTGGGCAAGGCTGTAACTGCCAAGCCACTGCTCCAGCCCCAGCACCCACTTTATAAGTGTCCATGAAAATTTAAGAACCCAAATGATTTCCCTCCATGCACACTTGCTATCTCTCTGTCATCTGCCAGCATGCGTTCAGGAAATTGATTACTATTAATATTTTTAGCGTAAATGGACCATAACTAGAAGAGTGATCTAATGCAGAGAAATTACATGACTAAAATAACTTTATTATCTACATCATTACTCACTTCATGGTTAATTATGGGTTGACCAAGTACTTTACTTTGATATTAGCTTTTTTTTTTTGCATAAGCTCTGACTTTATATTCATTTAAACCTAATATAGCCACAAGCAATGTCTACATAGTACCTGAACAACTCATTTACGAAAGAAATGTTTAATTATTCAGTGGATAATTAGATCTACAGCAGTCATTCTTAACAGTGGGCAATTTTTTTCTCTAAGGGAACATTTAGCAATGTCTGGAGACATGCTTTCTTGTTTAAAGTGGGGAATATAACAGGCATTTAATGGGTGGGGGGGTTGGTCTTAAACAGTCCTCAGTGCAAGGCCCATCCCCCATAGCCAAGAATTATTGGCTTAAAGTGACAGAGTGGGGAGGTTGAGAAACCCTGAACAACATAAACTATCCAACTTGCTTCTTCTAGCTTCTTCCACCTCCTACACACACACTCATAGACACACATGTATATTTTCAAGGAAGCTAAAAGAACATAGGAGGGAAAGGCATTAACATTATGTTATTGTGTTGGTTAATATGCTTTATGATTTTCATTGAGCTCTGTCAATAATCCTGCTAAATAAGCACAGCAATCCCCATGCTAGAGATGGAATCTTGAAGGGGAGATGACTAGCGAGCTGATCAGTTGTGCAATTATAAGAGCATCAACTCAACAGTTGAATTGCACCGGCTATTCATCCATTCCATGACCAATTCTCAAATCATTCTGATTTGTGTCTTGTCTGTGTTAGGTAAATACCCAAGAGTCCTAAGTGTCAAAGTCATCCTGTCGTCCTTAACCTGTTCCCTCACAGCACTTAATTTCCTGCTCTGTTCTAGGCCCTGGGTGTAGCAGGAGCAAAGCAGAAAGAAAAGCCTGCTCTTTGCATCAGCTTTCTAGCTTGTCTGAATGTTCATCTGGCCACCTCTACCAGGAGTCATTCTCTCATAAAGCTTGGTTTGCAGCAAAGGGGTATTGATGGCCAGATTATTTATTTATTGGTACTAGAGACTGAACCTAGGGTCACTACTACTAACCTCATCCCTGGTCCTTATTATTTTTTTGTTTTGAGACAGGGTCTTGTTCAGCTGCCCAGGCAGACCTCAAACTCATGATGCTCCTCCCTCAGCTGCCCAAAGAGCTGGAATTACAGTCAGACACCTCTGTGCCCAGCCATATTTATTTTATAAATCATGTCCATGTACAGTGATAACAATAGCGTGTGTAATACTGCTCTTCATGCAAATGATACGATGCAAAAATGGCTGTGTCACAGAATGAATGTTATGCAATTGTATCACAGAATCCAACTCTGGCAAACTTCATTTTTCAGAGAAAAACATAGAAACAAATATGTGGAAGAAGAAATGGAAATTCATGTACTCAACATGAGATCCATTTGATTCACATAAATCCCATTCAACACAACCTGTGCCCATGGCCAGTGCGGACTGGGGGAGAGTGTTGCAGGAGGGAAATAAGACCCAGTGACCTCTCTAGCAAGCAGCTTGTGAAGTGGATTTGCCCATGTGCATCTCTTCTTCAGCCTAAAGCCCTGGGTCTTCCCTTGGCCTCCCTGTACAGAACAGGATAAATCATTTTCCCTCCCTCATGAGGAAGGGGAAGGGAGTGGAATAGAAGGATTAAAAATCTATGTAATACCATAATGAGTGCACACTTTGCTTGACAGAGGCTTTAATGTCCATCAATGAAATTGGAATTTAAATTTGGGTGATAAGTCCCTCATTTAGTGATATGGAAACTATAAAAAGGTGGAGCTGGCTGGAAATTGTGGCTCACACCTGTAATACCAGCAACACAGGAGACTGAGGCAGGAGGATTGTGAGTTCAAGGCCAGCTTGGGGAATTTAGAGAGACCCTGTTTTAAAAAGGGGGGATTGGGGATATAGCTTAGTACCATTAAGTTACTGGAGATTGAACCCAGTGCTCCTAGGTTTAATTCCCAGTATGAAAAAAGAAAAAGGCAGCAAAACTGGTACAGCATGTGTTAACTATCTAGAAACTTTTAAGCTGAAGGGAACATCAAGGGCAGCCTTGAAGGAGACATGAATCTCAAGGGTCATGCAAATACAAACAATGAAGAGGAAGTCCCACTCTTTGAGCTGGTTCTGGGGTGGGAAGGAGGCATGGGACTAGAACAGGGTAAAGCTTAACTGAACGAATATGACCTATACGTCTCTTGCATCTTTATCTAATGAATATTAGGTTGACTCATGCCAGTGTCAATATTACACTGTCATGATCTGGGAAAATGGAGTGCCGTATAATTCATTCTAGTTTCTAGGATGTGACTTATAAAGATTTGGACCCACCAAGAAGAATAAGATCCAGTCCCACCCTAGAGGAACTCACTCTAGCAAGAGAAATTAGACAAAGCAAATAATTTCTCATCAAGTGTCCTTGTCTCCAAGCTTTATTTGCCTTCCTAATTATGCTGTTCCTTAAGGTATATTTCCTTCCTTTCTTCCTTTTAAGGAAAAATGAGTAGGTAGCATTTGAATTCCAAATGTCCCTCTGCCTGCAAATTCACTTTCCACTATTTACTGCTTATAAATAAATCTGACATTTGAGCATTTTGTTTCCTTCTTGAGATTTTAGGCTTCAAAGTGCACTTCGCTCCACTTCTGATCAGTTCTTCCAATTGAAGGGCAAATGTTCAGTGGTAAGGACATAACTCCTTGCCTTCCGACCTGCACATGCTGCAAAGCGTTTGCAGAGCTAGTTCATATTCTTGACCTCATTGCAGTCTCCTGGTGACCGAATGAGGGATGAGGGCTGTAGCACTACACTTCCCCAGAGAATGAGAAATGCTCAGTTTAAGCTTCTCTCGAGTTAGGAGCTGTGAAGCCAGGAGTTTCCCAAGGTCTTCAGCAAGACATCTTGTGATGCTCTACCATGTCAGAGCAGGACCAGAAAGTTCTCACTGAAATGACTGGATGTGTGTGATTTGAGGAGCAAATATGACCAGAGAAGAAAGCAAACCTGAAGAGCCCTGCCCTATAAACATATCAAGTCATAGGACCCTCTCTGAATTACTGAATTCTGAACCACTGCCCTAATGTTATTTCTGTGTATTAGCCAGCTTTTCATTAGTATACTGAAATATCTGATGCAGGCTAGCTTGGTAAGGAAAAGAGATTTGTTTAGCTCACAGTTTTGGAAGGTTCGATTGTACACTACTGACATGGCTCAATTCTGGTGTTGGCCTTCTTGCTGGAAAAGCCCTGAGGTGGGACATGATATCACATGGCAAAAGACTGTGAGCATGCACATCTGTTGGTGTTTGGTGTCTATCTCTCTTTCTATAAAGCACCAGGACTCAAGCATGGAGGCTTCATCATAATGACCTGACCTAAAGGCCACACCTTTAAACACCATTGTCAGATTTTCCATCCTCTTAATACCATTAGCATATGACATTGGGAATTAAACTCCTACATGAGTTCTGGGGCAAACCATAGCAGCATATTTAATGTATGAATTAGTTTTTCTGATGAGTATGTATTGCTTTTGTTATCAGGAAAAAAAAATCAATAAAAATTAGTTTATGGACAATGATGAGAAAGATCTCTAAACATCATTATTGATTTCTATGAATACATACTGAGCTTTTTTCCTTTGGGTACCACGTAAGTGTCACTGTGGCCAAGCCCCAATGGAGCCAGGATTCTTCACATGAATGTATAAAAATATTTGGGAAAAATTTGTCATCAATCTATCCATGTTGTAGGGTAGCTATTAATTCCTCAGTACTGTGGGTTGCAAAGAATGTGTATAAAGGTCCCTGAGCTCAGGAGGCAGGAGGCAGGAGGCAGGATGTCTTTGTTTTAGCCTTCACATTGACATGCATGTCAAGAGGTATGAGATGCAGTGGCCGAGAGGGAAATCTCTGTCATCAGACTGCCTGGGTTCAAAACCTGGGAGACCTTACTATGCATCCGATTGCTCATGGTGATAATAATCTGCAAAGAGGAGAGTAAGGGATAACAAGCACTCAGTAGCATGTAGCTCCTAAGGTTGTTTTGAGATTAGGTTAATATCCGCAAAGTGCTTAGAGGAGAGCCTTGTGTGTAGTAAGCACTAACGTATGAGAAGAAACTAAAATTCACCACCTAACCCCTATTACCCTGCTTCAGGATTCCAAATGCCGCAGTGTACTTATCCCCTTTAAACGTTTCCTATGAAATTAAAATAACTGCATTTGAAGTGCCGCAGGTTCAGTGAGACACCAACCCAAGCTGGGAATCCGCATTGCAGGGGGGCTGGGAGCACCCCAGATGGCTGTGGGTGTTGCTTTCTTAGCAGCACAGCCCTGTGGCACTGAAACAAACGTGCTGTCTGAGCCAGTCTGATCTGCCTTAGAAGACTTTCCAGTAGGTTCCATAGTTGTAATCAGAGGTCTTCTCAGGTAATGGGTAAATACCAAAGGGGAATGGTGTTCTACTCTGTCAGAATGCTCATCATTTCTGTTGGGAAGGAGTGGCTGGCTGGTTGGCTGCCTTTGAGAATGCTTGACCCTACTAAGCTGGTTTCAAGGCAACTAGATATTTCACTGGGCAATATCCTGGGTGTTTCATTTTATTTAAAAAAAATTTTTGAGGGGGGCTGGAGCGGTGGCTCTGCAGTTACAGCACTTGCCCTGAATGCACAAGTACATGAGTTTAAATCCCAGCACCACGTACACAACAAAGTCTAGGAGCAATGAAAGCTGCATGAAAAAATAAAAATCGTTTCTCTCTCTCACTGTCCCTCTATTTATAAAACAAAAGAAAATTTTTTTTTGTACTAAGCATTGAATCCAGGGGCACTTTACCACTGATCTATATCCCTCACCCTTTTTTGTTTTTTATTTTGAGACAGGGTCTCACTATGTTGCTGAGGGTCTTGCTAACTTGCTGGAGCTGACTCTGAACTTGTATCTTCCTGTCTTAATCTCCCAAGCCACTGAGATTCCAGGTGTGCACCACCACACCCAATTTTCCTGGGTGTTTGAAAGGAAGTTTCTTAGGTAGACTCTGAATTGAGGTCACAATTTCAGAGCTTCCATGTGCTGTGAATTATCACCACAGAGAGGCTGATGAGAAGCAGGGCACTCTGAGAGCAGGTCCACATGATGGGGTGGTGCTCTGCCAGGGTGATTGACGGGGCTGTGCGCTTTCTCCCCAGTGCAATGTCTTGGCACAGGGGCCTGAGAGAAGCACTTGCTGCTTGCTCTTTGTCTAGATTGGTGCCCTTCCTCTATCCACTCCAGACCTCCTCATTCACTCATTTAAAACTATCTACTGAGGGCTTCCTCTGTTCCAGGCACTATGCTAGGCACTGGGGATATGGGAGGAAGAAAAACATCCTTCCAATTTCTCCTAGGAAAAATTCATAACGATGAGACATTTCCTCAAACCTCTCCTTGTCCGTGTCTTCACTCAGCTCCACCCCACCCCTGTGGGATATTCCAGAGGGCTCTCTATTCCCAGAAAACCCTGTCATTAAATGCATTAGCTCTTAGCAATGTGGCTTAAAGTTTTACCTCTAGTGTCATATGATTATTATTAAAGATGAAACCATGAGCCTCTCTCAGTGAAAGTTATAAAGATGTGATTTAAGGGCAAGAATAGAACTTAGGGATCATTCTGACCAAGACATCATTTACTTTATAGACAAGGAAATGCCCAAAGCTCTAATCCAGATCTCCCCTTCTCCAACCCATGGCATTTCCATAGTGTCCTGGGGCTGATTCAGGGAGCAAGTCTGATTGATGAGGGGTTGGCTTGGGCCAGGCAGGTGCCTGGTTTTCCTTCAGTCAGACCATGTAGAAAGTCTTTCCTGACCTCGCTGACACCCTGCCCCTCTCTTTTTCATCCTTCTATTCTCTTCCTCTTACTCCTAAGAATTAGAAATTCTTGTATTTAGAATTAAAATCCAGCTCTAATTTAACCCATGCCCTTGCCAAAGTATCCTAGCCAAGAGACCTCGGGGAGGAAGTAGGTCTCCTACCCCAGTTCAGGGTTACACTCCCTCACACCATCATCTCTTAAGATAGAGAGGGATCAGAGACGTGGGGGGCCAGGAGCAGGACATGGCTCTCCAGAACTACGTTCTCTTGACTGACTCTATTAGTGACCAGAAGAAGATGCGAATAAATCTTAACAGTAGTTGCTTCTACCAGGATGATTGTTATTTTTCTCCTTTAAAAAAATAATTTTTGTATTTTTAAACATTTCTTGAAATATTATTATATGTGTGTACATATAGTAGGTACATGTGTATATGTGGAATATGTTTCTCATAGGAAAAGATAGGACATTTAGTGATACCAAAGCACAGAATTCTCTCTACTAAGAGAGACAGAAAAGATGACCTCAAGCTGCTGAAATGAGCATTTTAAAATGCTTAGGTATTGAATATCACTATTTTTGACATCATCAACAATGAAAAAGATTAATTTTAGGGTCTTGACACACACCCCCTTAAAAATGCACCTGCAGATACAGTGGTTTCTTTTCTAGAATGCATTGGCAAAGGAATGTGTATAAAAATATTAGGAGCTACATGTGTTAATGCTCACAATCAACGAAATTCATATTCTTTACTCAGCTTTGAAGATATCAAAACAGAAACCTAGAGATGTTAAATTAAGTTGAATAAGGGTACATATCCAGTAGGGAAAAAGTTTGATTATTTTTAATTTTTATTTTCAGATACTAGGGATTGGACCCAGGGATGCTTAACCACTGAGCTACATCTTCAGCCCTTTTTTCATTTATTTTGAGACAGGGGCTTGTTTTGTTGCTGATGCTGGTCTTGAACTTGCAATCCTCCTGCCTCAGCCTCCCAAGTCTCTGGGATTATAGGTGTGTGCCATTGTGCCTGGCATAAAGTTCAAATTTAATCCTTGGTCTACTCGAGATAAAGCCGGCACTTTTGCTGCACTTCACTACACAAAGTATTGGAGAGCAGAAGAGCGACAACCAGTTTTACAAAGATAGAGCACATACTTCAGAGCTTCTATTGGGCAAAGAGAACTATAATATTAAATTGTCACTCTGTGGGGCTGGAAGTGGAGTAGTGGGAAGGAGGAAACAAAGAAAATTCAGTCCAGATATTTTCCTTTGTGGTAGCAAAACTCAAGGCAGAGTTGGAATCTAAAGAATCAAATCATTGTAACATCAACTCTAAAATAACCCTATCATCTTAGCCCCAAAGTGCTGTGTATCTCTAGCTATTTGAACAACCTAATAGGCACAGTTCTCATTTTCATCACCCTTTTTGGGTAGAAACCAAATGCTAAGCAGCCTTCATGGAGCCTTTAGCTTCCGGGCAACTCTGGCCCTGGTGCTGTTAGCATCCTTCCCCTGTAGAGAATCTTCCTGAAGTCCTCCATGCTCGTGGTGGATTTTGGAGGCTCCTGGGCCCCCAGACTGCTGATTTTACCCAGTGCAGGGAACTCATAACAGTGGCTCCAAGCCTGGATTGACTATAGTCCCAGACCTCCCCAGAGAAAGAGAGCGAGCCTGAAATATGTGAGAATTTGGGAGGAAAGAAGGTAGCCCCATCCTGTGGGAGGTCTTGTGACATTTGCATGATCTGACCAGTCATGTCCCGAGTGCTGACCGTCACAGTTATTCCCACGCTAGCCACAGAGCTTTGGAAGCTGATGAATGCAGATGAGTGATTGATTTGAAATGACTGAATCCTCACTGGACAGGACAGAACACACACACACACACATAGAGATCAACAGGGTCTTTTCGAAAAGTCAACCTCATTCTTTCTCCTGATAAATATATGCTTGCTAATAAAAATTCTCATAGTCTAGACAGTTCTGTAGCACAGTGAATGATCCCAGTAAACCTATTCCATTGTGTGACCTCAATCAACAGTGTATGCATGCGCATGTGTGTGTGTGTGTGTGTCTGTATAAGCTTTAAGTATCTACAGATGTATGTCCTCTCTTCTCCAGGGGATTTCACTTCACAGGTTCTTCTGCATGTTTATTTTTGCCTGGGAATTGTTTCATGTTAAATCATGGAGATCTACCTCCATATTAAATATGAACCATCATTTATTTACACAATCTCTTGTTAATGGACACGTAAATTGTTTCCAGTTCTTTGGTGCTCTAGACAATGCTAGAACACATCACTTTTCCAGCTTATGCACTGGGCTGATAATATTTCCAATTTCTCCTCACTTGGGACCTGTAAACATTCTGGACTGGCCATAGCTAGGATAGAGTTCCTTCCCTCTAGGGCCATTTTGTATTTTTCATCTTACTTTTTCAGGCTCTGCGGACACCCTTCCATGTGCCGGATGCATCCTTCAACCCCCAGTTTGTCTGCACTAGAAGGTCGCTTTATTTCAGGGCCCTGCTAACAATTTTTGCAGAATGATTTCCAGGTTCTATTGACATTGCTTCCCTAAGTCAGGTTCTGCCCAAGTTCTTCTGCCTGCTTTCCACTTATCCAAATGTGACTTGATGTTACTGGGGCCTCCCAGAGAATTCCAGCAGCTATCTAAACTTTAGTTCCTGGATCTTGGGCATCTGGAAACATCCATCTTATTCCTGGGTCCTTAATTCCTCTTGTCTGTTTCTTTCATTAATCTAGACATCCTTCTCAGGCCTCTCACTCACCAAACTTAGACATGAAGCTACATCCTATTTCCCTTAAAAGCAGCCAATCAGGTCATTTTTTTCATTGAATTTTTGACAGTGGAACAGCAAAGGGGCAACATTGGGTACAGGAAATCCATTCACCATTTCTTCCTCTGCATTTTTCATGCTGCTCTGCTTTCCTTCCCTCTGGTTCCCAAAGTGAGAGCCTCCCCATAACAGGAAGTTGTCAGGAAGCAAGATGCCTCATTCCATAGCCAGACCAGCCTGCCTTTCTCAGCCCCATCCCCAGTTCCGGTGAATTAGAAATCCTCCTGAAATAACACTGTCTCTATCCCAGGAGCTCCATAGCTCAGTTTCTTTCTCTTCTTTGCCAGATGCTTCTGCAGTTGGTCTTCAACATGAGGTATGTGAGCCCTAGAGCTCTACTGCTTTGGGTAGGAATTGGAACTTCCAGATTTGCCATTATTTAAGTGTCCACCTTAGACAGTAACACAAACATGGTTCCTCTTTCTGTGGAACTCTGCAGGCAGTAGAAATTTAGGATCTGACGGTTAAGTCGGTTATGGTTATGTCGTTTCATGCGCACTGTCCTGTGACCCAGCCTCCTCCAAATATGCCCTGCAGCTAGCTGCAGTTTGTCTTGGTTTCTGAGAGATATCCATCTAATAGTAATTTTTTAAACCCAGAAAAGCAACATAATTATCTTAAAAATGGGTTCTAAAAGTCTTGAGTGTTTGCATTTGAGAAATCTCATGGTTTTTGGAGGAGGCAGAAGATATAGAAGATATTTGAAAAGGTGAAGGATCCTCAATGGCTTTGGAGGCCAACACAGGGTCTTTTTAGTTTTCATTTTGCTTGTTGGGCAGAAAAAAAATTCTAAGGCAAATAAATGTGCTGGATGAAAACAGAAAATTCCAGCAGCTGGTACTCTTTGATCATACAATACCGGCACATTATATCTGCTTTTCTGTAATAAGTACACACTTCCCTTTCTTTTGTTCCATTAACCTTGATTAGAATCATTGTAGTGATTTTGTGAAAGAACAAATAGAAAGAGAAAACAATTCTTGTGATAGGGCAGGAAGTAGCTGGAAGAAAGAAAAAGAAGTTTGTGATTAATGAGGACGGATGGACAGGTATTTGTGAGAAAGCCTTTTTTTTGAGATGGAATGTGTAAAACCAAAAAGTTTAAAAAAAAAACTGGAAAAGATGACACACACTCTGCCAAGGGACAAGCTATGGGTACTTCTGGTTGGAGGCTCAGCTCCACTGTGGAGCAAGTACGCAGGGGAAAAAAAGAAGGGGAAGCCTGACTGGGGGTTTGTGGACACTATTACCAGGTCTCTCAGGGTGTGAATCTCCTGTTCAGAATACCAGGTACCCTTTTGTTGCTGGCTTGTTGTTGTTGCCTTTAAAGCAACGTGAAATGTTATATAAATACTGAATGTTGAAACCAAGAGGTCAGAAATTGAAAATACTACAGCAGGAATCAGAGGAACACCCTAGAAGAAGAAAAAAGTACTACAAGTAATTTAGTGCCTGGACATGACAAAAGGAACTTAAAACTAAGCTTTATCATTAAATGCATTTATTTGTCACTAGTTTATATTACTCTTTTTTTTTTTCTTCAGGAGCCTCGCAAACAACAATCTTCAGACCCTCCCAAAAGATATTTTCAAAGGCCTGGATTCTTTAACAAATGTGTAAGAGGACCTCAGAAATCACTGATTAATTAATTTGGAGTAATTAACAAGGAAACTTGATATTATTAGAATTTTAATTGACTTTAAAATTAAATTAGAATATAAAATTTTAATTTTATATTTGTATAAATTAGCATAGGAATCTTCAAAGGTATTTGCTATTGGAAATTCTGAATCCACAGTGCTCAGGCATTACTTTGACATCACCTGTCCATCTAGGAGGGGTAATGATAAAGGTCTCTGAAGAGGTAGAAAGAAGAGACCCTGATAGGAATTGAGACTCCCCCCCCAGCCCGCTTTTTTTTTTTTCTCATGAGGTCCAGGAAATATAGCTACAAAGAAAAAACATAAAGGAGTCTGGGAAACAGAGTAAGATGAAAGGTTACACCCATGGGTTGGTCAGTGAGCAGAGAAACGCAGGAAATGGGGGAAGGGAGGAACATTTGCCTTTTCTCTCATTAGAGGGAACAACAACTCTAGGCCTAATCCCCAGGAATTTGGCTTAAGCCCCAGGAAGGGAATGAACTTAATTATTTTTGACCCCCTTTCAAACAAAAGAGCTTTCAAACTTTGACTTTTAAGCCTCAGAGTGAAAGATCTTTGCAAGGAATTTGTATATTTTGCTGTAAGCAAAGCAAGTACTATATGCCTAACCCTCTCCAAAGCAATTGAGCTTCCGGCAAGTGCCTTCCATAACATTAAAGGGTATTTAAATGGCAGAAAGTAGAATATAGGGACAAATGAAAGGATGTGTGAAAACAAACTTTTTTTTTTTTCTATTCAAGTACTTTGCTATAGAATATACATTCAAAACAACTTTTCTTAAACAACAACAACAAAAAATCTGAGTGAATTTTTTTCTTCTAAGCCCAGTATTTAACTTCAAGTCAGGAAGCTAATGAAAAACTCTTTGTTCCTTGCAATAGGCCCCCAGCCCCTCCTCTACACCATTACCCCAATTCCTGAATGATGGTTTATTTCCAAGAGAGTGCCAGAATCAAGTCACTTCCAAGGCAGCCTCAGACAGATCAGTGATCTGCCCTGATTTACAATAGGCCAAAAGGGTTGATATTCGTTATTCTGGGTCAGAGTACTCTTTGGAGAGGAGGTCAGTTCTGGGAAGGTTTTGAAAGTCATATGATGCTGCACAGCAGAATTGGGATGGTGTTTATGGGGGGCCCTATACCCCATCCTCGTGTCAGTCTAACACTTGAAATTGAGTTAGTTTCTCTAGGGAATTCCATAATGGGCTTGGCCTCTCAGGCCTACTCTGACAAGCCCAAATCAAGAATTGTCTTAGAAATGCAAGAAGCCATGCCAACTTGCCTTTTTGTGAATTTCTTGGTTTCTTGACTATTCCCTAAAAAACATTTTTAAATGCTTGGGCATTTAAAAAATATTTAGGTACTTCATGAAGAGTAGGCAGTGCCTATCTTGAAATTCTGTGTGATCAGAAAAAGAAATGTAATTCCTGAACGGAAGTAGTACAAATAAACAGAGAACTTGGTGAATTGGGGTCATATGTGGAAATTTAAATGATTACAGGCGTGGGGTATTGTATGTCTGCATTAACTCTGTTACAGCAAAGTCATTTCCTATTAAAACCAAATTTGTAGACCATGGAATAAGAGCAGGATTAATTATGTCTGTCAGAAAGAAGAAAAGCAAGTAGTTTACTTGATTTAACTCTATAAATAGATCCTACATTCTATCCTCTAGACCTATGCTAACATGATGGCTGCTAGACACGTGTGTCACTGAGCCCTTGAAATGTGCTGCTAGAGTAACTGAGGAACTGAATTTTAAATTTTACATTATTAAATTTTGGTGCTGGAGATTAAACCCAGGGCCTTGAATATGCTAAGCAGGCCCTCTACCACTAAGTTCACTCCAAGTCCCTTAGCTTGCTTTATTTATTGATTTTAAGAGAGAGAGAGAGTTAAATTTTTTCATCTAGTTTTTGTTTTTCCTCCACTTAGTTGCGTATGTGCTGCTGGGGATCAAACCCAGGTCCTCCCACATGCCAGGACAGCACTCTACCTCTGAGCCACCTCTCCAGCCCTAATCTGGAGCTGGAGATTTTGTTTTAAACAGAGAGAGAGGGACAGTGAAAGACAAAGAATCAGTTTTATTTAGTTTTTCATGTGGTCTTCATTGCTCTGACACTTTGTTGTGTATGTGGTGCTGGGGTTCAAACCTGCATCCTCATGCATGCCAAGCAAACACTAACTACTGAGCCAACACTCCAGCCCCTAATCTGGAGTTTTTTTAAGTTTGAATTTAAAGAATGTTGGCTGGGTACTAGCTCAGCCGTAAAGCACTTTCCTAGCAAAGCATAAGGTCCTGAGTTTGATTTCCAAAACTGAAAAAAAAGTCTAAAACCTGTTTCTCAGTTCAGTTATTAGAAAACTTTTAAGTATGTTTGGAGCAACTTGGGGATATCTGTTTTTCAACTACAAATTTTACAAAATCTCAATATAGATCGCATATTTCTAATGAGGATTTAACATCTAAATTGAGGTATATTGTAAGTATAAAATACACTTTGGACTCAAAGATTTAGTATAAACAGCAATGCAAGATATCTCAAATTTTATATTGACTGCATGTCTGAATGATACTATTTTGAATGTATTGGATTAAATAAAAAATACTATTAAAATTAATTACACCTGTTTCCTTTTACTTTTTTTAGTGCGGCTATCGGAAAATTTAAGTTACATATGTGGTTCATATACTATTTCTGTTGACATCACTACTCTAAGCTACCTTTGAATCAAAAAGAGTAAGTGATGAGGTTCCACTGATTGGGGTGGCCTTTAAGGCTGCTCTATGGTCACTTTCTGAGCCCAAATTGACTGGTTAGTCAAGTTGGCAGATCATGGGGCATGGTGTAAAGCCAGGTAAGGTATTCTGCACATGGTATTGCTGAAGTAGAAGTCATGCTTGTGTCGTGCCAGGGCCCTTGTACTACAAAAGCAGCAGAGGTTTGTCTTTCAGGGACCTGAGAGGGAATTCATTTAACTGTGACTGTAAACTGAAGTGGCTGGTGGAATGGCTTGGCCACACCAATGCAACTGTCGAAGACATCTACTGCGAAGGCCCCCCAGAATACAAGAAGCGCAAAATCAATACTCTTTCCTCCAAAGATTTTGACTGTATCATTACAGGTAATATACTGAAAATCATTTTACATCATAAAATTAAAATAAGTGCTACAGCTTTTTAACATACAGGAACTGATTTTTATATCTTAATTTTTTAAAGAAACTGAACACTAAAACTTCATGTGTTTAAAAACAAAGTGAAACTACTATTTTACTATTTCTTTAAAATAACTTTCTCATGGATAATTGACATTTAGCTAAGGAAAGCTGTATTACTATAAAGTTACAGTTACTCATCATTTCCTGTTTTTGCAGAATTCGCAAAGTCCCAAGACCTGCCTTATCAATCACTGTCCATAGACACTTTTTCTTATATGAATGATGAATATGTGGTCATTGCTCAGCCTTTTACTGGAAAATGCATTTTCCTTGAATGGGACCATGTAGAAAAGACCTTCCGGAATTATGACAACATTACAGGTATGAAAAGCCTAATCAAATTTTGAGTGGGAAGTTAGATTGCTCTAGTCAAGTGTAAGAGAAGAGGAGCCAGATGAGGGAATGCAGACTTAGAGTCATTCAAATCCCACCTTTACTGTTTATTAGATGGTTTGGATTTCTTCATTTCTAAACTGGGAATAATACCTAACTCTGAGCTCACTGGGTTGTTAATGAGATAACGTCTCCTTACCCGAGATTTCCCAAAATCTTTGCATCACCCATGATTGTATCCCTCTTTCGCTTTCTCAAAGATTCTTCTTCCTTCTCATTTCTTCTCTCCTGCAACCAGTGATCTAAAGCTCCAGAAAAGTTACAAGTATCATCTCCCTCCTTCCTCTGAGGATTCTAGAGCACGAAGCGGTTACCCTGAAATAGCTGAACTTGCATCAGTTTGGGTTAGCCAGACATGATGGCGCATGCCTGTAATCCCATCAACTCTGGAGGCTGAGGCAGGGTTACAAGTTCAAGGCCAGCTTTAGCAATTTATCAAGACCCTGTCTCAAAATAAAATAAAAGCCTGGAGGAGTAGCTAAGTAGTAGAGTGCCCCTAGGTTCAATCCCCAATGCCAAACAAATAAACAAAGCCTGAAGAGCCTTTTGGAAATAAGCCATCATTCAAAAGATAGGGCAAAGAGTGTGGAGAAAGGACTGGGAACCTACTGGTAGGCTTGTGTTTTGATTCCAACTCTGCTTTGAGACAACAGGACTTAGCTATTCTGAGCTTCAGTTTGCTTACCTGGAAAAGGAAGATAATATTTTTCTCTTAAGGTTGTTGAGAAAAGTTAATCAGATGATTTGGCACAGTACATAATTCTCAATAAATGACAGTTTTTAATTAGAATCATGCTGCTTAACTTCTAATGTGTCCAGGAAGGCAATACTTTCTTCCTGTAAGAGGTGAAAGGAGAGAATCCAGGCTGTACCTGCATGTCCTAAGCGTCTAGACCAAGCTGGATGTGACATGACAATTTTGTTGTTGGGAACACAGCCCTGAGAGTGAAAAGACACACAGAACTTGAGAACGTTGCTACCATTGGCCTTGGAGAGCGGTCTTGCCTAATCAACCAAGGGAATCTTTTGTTTCAGGCTAATTTTGTTGAAGTTGTATGGCCCCAGTCTGCATGTTTACATGTTCCAAAGCAAGTGGCCACACAACTAATCTCTTATTTGTCTTTTCCCAGGCACGTCCACTGTAGTGTGCAAGCCTATAGTCATTGAAACTCAGCTCTATGTTATTGTGGCCCAGCTGTTTGGTGGTTCTCATATCTATAAGCGAGATGGTTTTGCAAACAAATTTATAAAAATCCAGGATATTGAAATTCTCAAAATCCGAAAACCCAATGACATTGAAACATTCAAGATCGAAAACAACTGGTATTTTGTCGTTGCTGACAGTTCAAAAGCTGGTTTTACCACCATTTATAAATGGAATGGAAATGGATTCTACTCCCATCAATCCTTACATGCCTGGTACAGGGACACTGATGTGGAATACCTAGAAATAGCCAGAACACCTCTGACGTTCAGAACACCTCATTTAATCCTGTCCAGTAGTTCCCAGCGTCCCGTAATTTATCAGTGGAACAAAGCAACACAACTATTTACTAACCAAACTGACATTCCTAACATGGAGGATGTATATGCTGTAAAACACTTCTCAGTGAAAGGTGACGTGTACATCTGCCTGACCAGGTTCATTGGTGACTCCAAAGTCATGAAATGGGGAGGTTCCTCGTTCCAGGATATTCAGAGGATGCCATCGCGAGGATCCATGGTATTCCAGCCTCTTCAGATAAACAATTACCAATATGCAATTCTCGGAAGTGATTACTCCTTTACTCAAGTATATAACTGGGATGCAGAGAAAGCCAAATTTGTGAAATTTCAGGAATTAAATGTTCAGGCACCAAGATCCTTCACACATGTATCCATTAATAAGCGTAATTTTCTTTTTGCTTCCAGTTTTAAGGGAAATACGCAGATTTACAAACATGTCATAGTTGACTTAAGCGCATGAGACACCAAATCCTGTGGCTGCCATCAGAAACTTTCTACAGTACATGACCTGGATGAACGCAATGCATGACGACTCTTATCACACTTGCAAATGAATGCCTTTCAAACATTGAGACTGCTAGAACCAAGCACTACCAGTATCTCCATCCCTAACTGTCCAGTCCAGTGGTGTGGGAAGTTACCTTTTATAAGAAACTTAATTGTGTAACTGTTCTTTGCAGTGAAGATGTGTAAATAAGCGTTTAATGGTATCTGTTATTCCAAAAAGAAATATTAATATGTACTTTTCCATTTATTTATTCATGTGTTCAGAAACAACTGCCAAATAAAATGTTTACATTTTCTTTCATATCCCAAAGGTAATTCACAGGAGTCATTTTATTCTTGTTGATGGTATATTAAGAAAGTAGCTTTATATGATAGGATTATATCTGGAATGAGGATTTACAATTTGAATAATGAGCAAAGACAAAATGCTGAATTTAATTACCCATAATTTATGAACATATTTTTTGTGACTATCATCTGAGTCTGAATATTCAAAGATGTTTCCAGAGGTCTTGGCTTTTAGTGACACTGAGGTGAAATGGTGAGAAATTAAAAGAATGGAAAGTTTTGCCCATTAGAAGAATAATTTGAAATGAATCCTTTCCTGTCTTATAGCTCCAGCTAAAAACACCAGATAATTTATAGGAGAAATTAAAGATTTAGGATTTAAAAATCCCTATCCAGGGACTCTGTAAGTAATTGACTCCAAAATCATCCAACTGCTGATAGAGATTGTAACCTTACCTCCTAGGAAAGCCTCTTAATAGCAAAGATGCTTTGCTTTTAGATACCAATTTTGATGTTATTGACTTGCTGCACAGTGCCTGGAAGACTTATTTGATTTTCTAAATTCCTGCTTCTGGATTTTGTGAGTTATTAGCACCTAGCATAGCACCTGCGATATAGTAGGCTTTCAAAAAATGCTTTTGAACAAGCATGTTGGTCCTCTTCTCATAATAAACATTTTTTAATTTTTTTATAATAAACTTTCTAAGACCCTTTGACTTAATCAGTAAATATTTCTTGAGTGCTTCTTAAGATTGGAATATGGATGGGAGGGCAGCTATTAAGGAAGAATAGGGCACAGTCCTTGCTCTCTGGGACCTTAGAAGAATACAGAGCAAGCAGTAAGTGTTTGGAATCATTGGAATATTCCAGATTAGAAGTATCATAGGAATATCAAGGATGACTTCTGGGAAGTTGCAGTCCTTGTTTGAAGTTAAAGGGAAGATGTGGTTTCAAAAGAAGATCGTGGCTGGGCATGGTGGCACACTCCTGTAATCTCAGCAATTTGGGAGGCTGAGGCAGAAAGATTGCAAGTTCACAGCCAGCCTCAGCAACTTAGCAAGGCCCTAAGCAACTTAGTGAAACCCTGTATCTAAAAAAGGTTGGCAGGACGCTGGACATGTAGCTCAATAATAAAGCACCCCATTAGTACAAAAATAAATGGTGGGAGAGTCATGGTAGAGAAGACACTCCTAGCTCAACATGGTTGTTGTGCATACTGCCTTTATGGAAGGCATCAAAAACTGTGCCTGCGTATTGTTCCTCACTCTTTTGCCATATCACCAGGTAAGAACGGGCGGAGAGTCTCTCCTTTGCTCAGCACACATCTTGCAGAATGAGGCAGCAAGGATAAACAGAATGATTACTCAGCCTCTGAAAGCAACACCCTGGGGAGGTACATATAAGATCAGACTCCTTTATCCATATAGAATGGATATTAGGTCTGACCTCAGGGTTACAGAGGAGAATCATTACCCATTTCTCATCCTGTGGACAGTGAGAACTGACCTTGGAATTTCTTACTTTATTCCTGTCCATGGAAGAACACCTGCTTTTAGAGAGTGAGTTTGCGTCCAACTGTACCATGTGCTGGCTTTGTCCACAAACAAGTTACTTAACCCACTTGAGCCCATTTATTTTAAAAGAGGAGCAATAAGACCTACTTCCAAGGACAAGGGAGGGGTTAAATGAGAGAGTATATGTGTAACAGATTGTACTTTCAAATATGGCTCCCACCAATCTCCCATGGCCCATGCTCTGTGCCAACCTTGCCCCCACCTCATTAAGAGTTGGTGCCAAATTCACCTATCCTCAATCTGGATGAGTTTGTAGTTGCCTTATAACCTGTACAACGTGGTGGAAATGATGCAGTTTGACTTTGGAGGGTAAGTCATACAAATAATGACGTTTCTGTCTTGTAAATTGGGACACTTGCTTGTGAAGCTCTGAGCAGCTATCAGAGACTCAAGGGTTGAATGGTTTCTCTCATCTGTTGATGCTAACATATTTGGGGAACAGTAGGGCTGACGGCTAACCTCGCAAAACTGCAAATTGAATGACTTTCAGAACATTAGGGGGATGGCTCTATAGGATTCTCAGAGGTGCAAGGAGGGGGATGGGGAGGGGGGAGGGTATATGAAGAACTCATAGGAGACTGGAAATTGGGAAGATGGGGGAACCATCCCAGAAGCCGATGTCATTCCTCCACAAACTATCCATTTAACGCAT
>PVKS010027775.1:0-27148 GCA_004027875.1 Aplodontia rufa
AGCCAAGGAATCAATAATCCTTCTAAGGGAGTTGCCAGGGGTTATGCAGATTTTGAGTACAGACAAACAACTAGGTAGGGAACAGCCTGTGGTTAGCACATTCCAACACATCCTAACTCTTTGCATAAGAATTAGGAAGCCTAGCAAAGCACAACCTAGCAGCCCTTCCTGAAGGAACTTGTGGAAATAGTAACAAGATGGCTCTAGGGCAGCTGTTGAAACAGAGTGAAGGGCAGACCCAACACTTACTTTTATGTATTTGCTGAGATTTCCTTTGGGAACTAGAATATGATCTATTTTGGTGAAGGAATCATGCAATGCTGGGAAAAGGTAAACTCAAACAATTTGGGGTGGAATATTCCATAGATGTCTGTTAAGTTCATTTAATTCATGGAGTTGTTTTAGGCTAGAGATCCCTTTATTATTTATTTGATTTGATTATTTGTCTGTTGGTGATAGAGGTTTTAAAAAGTCTCCCAGTATTATTGTTTTGGGGTCCATAAGTGATTTTATGTCATGTAGTATTTCCATATCCTTGGGTATGTTGGTGTTTGAAGGTATATGGCTTTATCTTCCTTTTATATTGTTCTCCTTACTAAGATATAGTGGCCTTCTTTATCTCTTCTTATTAGTTTATGTTTGAAATCTACTAGTTAGATTTAAAGGTTGCAACACCAAGTTGATTTCTTGGGCCATATGCCTGGTCACATGTTTTCCATCCTTTTTCTCTCAATCTGTGGGTGTCATTGGCTGCAAGGTGGGTCTCCCATAAGCAGCATGTTGTTGGATTTTATTTTTTTTATGTAGTCTGCTAATCTGTGTCTTTTGATTGGTGCATTGAGACCATTCACATACAGTGTTAGAATAGTTTTGTGGTTGTGGTTCAGAGTCATCATATTTTGTTGGTAAGTTCTCTGTTGCCTTGTTTTTCTATTGATAGTGTGTACTTTTATTGAATTTCCTCTGTTTGTGGGTTTTGAATATTGTTTGCTTGTTTTTCTCTTTGTTGTTTCTGTTTGAGGATTCTTTGCAATGCTAGCTTTATGTTCATGAATGCTGCAAGTTTCATCTTATAGTGAACCATTCTTATTTCCATCAATTTTAAATCTGGGTTTTGCTGGGTGTAGGTTGCAGGTTGTGGTCATTCAGACATTGAAAGACATCCTTCCAGGATCTTCCTGCTTCTATGGTATGAGCTGAAAAGTCAGAGGTGATCCTTATTTATTTGTCTCTGAATGTGATTCAGTGTTTCTATCTTGCAGCTTTCAATATTCTTTCCTTTTTGTCCATGTTATACATTTTGAATATGATGTGTTGTGGCAAGCTTGACTTTTGATCAGGCCTATAGGGTGTCCTATAAGTTTCCTGAATGGGCATATCTGACTATATTTTAATATGGGAAACTTTTCTTTAACTTTTTCATTGAGATTGTTCTTTATGTCATTTGTTTGTGTTTTGATTTTTTCTTGTATCCCAATTGCTCATATGTTGTTTCTTCTGATTTCATCCCAGACATTTTGAAAATTCTGCTCTTGCTTTGTTACTTTTTTTTTGTTTTTTGTCATCTGTGTGCTCAAGCTTACTGAGCCTATCCTCATTGTCAGTTCTTTCTTCAAGGGTTGGTTCTAGTTTCTATAGAACTTACTCTATTTTAGAATTCTTCCAGCTTTCTGGTGTGATTGACTGAATATTTTAGCTTAATTACTTCCTTTTCCAGTATGCCTATTTCTTTGATAACATAGATTTTCATCTCTTGATTTTTTTCTCCCATAGTCCCTTCATTAATTCATCTTTTAGTTCATTTCTCCTTTTAGTAATCAGAACATTGATAATTATTCCTTGTATTTCATCCTGATCATTTTCCACGTGTTCCTTGGTAGGGGAGTTGTCAGTTGGAAGCGAACCTTTTCTAGTTTTGTTCCTCCTCTTTTTGGTAAGCATGGGCCAAGATGACCTAGAGTTTTCATGGTAATTAGAACTTGAAGGTCTGATATCACTTGTTGTCTGTCAAAAGTCAAGAGGCGGAACCAGGAGGGACTTTCTGGAATCTTTTGTGAGATCCTCAATAAAACTGGAATGAAGGAGAAGCACATTGTTTCTCTCCACTTTGAGGGAAGCCACTCTCTCCCTTGAAAGTGTCCCCTTTCCATTATCCAATCCTTTTAATAAACTTATTCCTGTTATTCTCAGCAATATATCTGAAACCATTCCTACTTAAATGCAAGAACTCGGGTATGGATGGATTCTTTGTGCTGCCTCAGTTTCTCAGAAGGCTCCAGCCTCATGAAATCAGGACTTGAAAAAAATGTAGCTATGTTCTTTTTCAGACTAACATGAGTGGCCTGTAGTTTAATTCCAAACAGACTGTTTATTTCCCTCTAAAACTCATGAGCACAGTCTGCATTCCTGTTGGGATTTTTGTCTTCTAATCTACTACAGATTGTTCATTAAGCTCTGCTTACAACACTCCAAAGAACTTTTTTTTTATTCTGCATCTCTAAACTTTTCAAAATTCCTCCTACAAACAACTCCAAAGGCTTCTGAACCACATGATCTGGATCATTAACAGCTATAACAACACTTCTTGGTATCAATTTCTATTTTAGGCAGCTTTTGTATCACTATCACCAAAATACCTGATAAGAAAAGGTTGGAGGCAGGAAAGTTTTATTGGGGCTCACAGTTTCAGAAGTCTCAGTCCACAAATGTTCAATTCTGGTGCTCTGGGTCCCAGTTGAGTCAGAACATAAAGGGGGAAGGAAAGGAAAGCTACTTAGTTCATGGTAGGGTCAGGAAGGAGAGAGAAAGAGGGAAGAAGGGGCTGCAGGGAAGATATGCCCTGTGAAGACACCATAACCTACCTTGTCCAGTTAAAACCCTCCTGCTTACAGTTACTACCAACTTCATTCAAACTAGGATGGACTGATTAGTGATGGCTGTCATAATGTAATCTTTTTTCCTATGAATATTTCTGCATTAATAGGAAATTTGGGGAGCAGTAATACCTCATATCCATATTATGATGGTAAGTTATTTAAATACTATTTTGTTTTATCTTGGAATTCTTCAAGTTGAATATATTGACTTAATGAGGAATATGCTATTGATGCATTCTCCTTAAGCAATGTTAAAATTACTAAATCATTTCCCAACAGAATGAAGAAAAATCAATTTTGTCATCAGCTACATTGACCTCATATAGAAAGGGATTTATCTCTCTAAACTTCTTTCCCCATAACGTAGGAAAAAAAAAAAAAAGAATATTCCTGCTCTGAGAAAACTAATTAGTCATGTATAACTTTTCAAAAAAATCAGTTAGCTATAAAATTTACTCATCAATTTAAAATTTACCAACCTGCTCTCATCAGAATACATTTTTAGAGATGTTTTGTGGCAAGTACATTCACACATTCTCTGCTGAACACTTAGTGATAGCATATTTGTTTTCATTTTGAGTCCATTTTCTACTTATGTAAAAAGAAAAAGCAAAGTTTCCCATTTCTTAATATAGCTCAGTAAAAATAAAAACAATATAAGATAAAATATTTATTTACGCACCCTAATTGCAACACCCCATGTTTAGGATTAGGTTTGTCTAAGAGAAAAACACCTAAAACATTTCATTAATCCTAAGATTAACATGTTAACATTTTAAGCCTCTGCAATTACAATAAAACTTGTTATCAACACAAACTTGTAATCTTGTCCTTCTATTCCTTCTTTCTCATAATGTATTACTAAATGTGTAATGTGCCTTTTAATGAAAATAAATTGAAAAACCAACGCTATTGTAATTAATTGAATCTATAAAGTCTCTTCCCAAAGAGAAAAAATAAATTGAAAGTCTTTAGGTTTTATTTTTTAATTCTAAGATAGTATCTTGAGGTTCCCTAAATTTTGTATATAAAATGTCATTGCTTCATCAGTCAGGGTCGCTGAAGATACAGTTCATCTTTTTACACTTTAAAATAAGGAAACAGGGCCTGAGCTCAACAGTTGTGGTACTTGACTGGTATGCACAAGGTTGCAGTTTCATATACCCCAGCACCACATACACAACAAAGTGTTGGAATAATGAAAGCCACATGAAAAATAAAATAAATTCTCCCTTTCCCTCTCTCACTGTCTGTCTCTCTGTTTAAAAATAATAAATAAAATAATGAAACATGAAGTTCTTGGGATAAATGATTTACCAATATCTTTTATTCTCAATAATTTTGTCAAGTATCAATTTAAAGAACACTTTTTCTACAGTGACAATATCAGGTAAGTATTGAAATATTAGGTATTTCAATACCTAATTAACAGGAAGTTCTTTATATTATTTTATTCATTCTCAGAAAATTTAAATAACCTAAGTCCCACATAATTATGGATGTTTAGAAGATGTTGAAAACTTCTTGAAAATGAATAGCATAAACGTAAAATATAACAAATCTGTGATGGGTGTTTTAGAAACTGTGGGAATATGAGTCATTAACACTTCAATAAAGCATTGCTAAAATGGTACATGAAACATAAAGACCATCCTGCAAAATACATATCCAGTTTTGCAAGGACTTAGGGTGATACTGAAACTTGAAAAGTGTACATATTAATAACAGTACGAGATTTTTAAAAGAAATTTTCTTAATGGTCTTTATTGGATTAATTTTTCAATCAGTATTATTGAAGTCATCTATTTACAGTTCCCTTTGCTTTTATACCATCCAATTGACAAAAATTGCTAAAACTCTACACAATTTAAAAAGCCCATGAGTCTTTTTTGAGATGATTAAAAATACAATATATGGGTTGGTAAAATATCGATAGAAGCTTTTGGCTTACAAATAAAGTTATTTCCCTCTTCTACTCTTTGGTGGGTTTTCTAGTATTGTCAGAATTCCTCAGAGAAAATATCTTTGAGAAAGAGAATATTTGGAGAATGCTTTAACCCACCTGTATTTTCCTTTTCATTGGTGAAATTATCTTCATATCCTGATGGAAGTTTTTCATCAAGATATTACTGTAGTTCTATGGATTACAACTATCTCTTCCCCTTTATACTTTAAAAATCATCCTTATCTGGATGAGAAGTTAATAAAATCAAGTTTTCCCAAGTTATCTCCTTATCTCCTTACTTTTGCCTGTTTTCTTCAGTATATCCTATTAGAATTACAATTTGCAGTCCACTTTAAAAAATATAGCTTTCCATTTGTGACCATCCTTGAATCAAAAACATAGATTAAAAATAATTTCCAAATTAAGAGTTCTTCGCTAAGAATTCTAATGTTTTTGGAGATTTGGAGTTGATGAGCATAAATTTGATAATGCTCCCATATGATCATTTCTTCAGCTGTGTTGTTGAGTTCTCCTTTGAGAATTATGAGGGATCTTGAATAGAATACTGAGTGTCAAAACTGGCTCCATATTTTCTTTTCCTAAGTGTTTGTTGTTCCAAATATCTGTAATCCTGATTGTTAAAGCTGCACTTCTCAACTTCATCAGGCTTCCAAACAGCATTTCACACCAAAATGAATGAAAACTGAAATGTAGGATGTATAACATCATCTGTCTTGTCCACCCACTTTTGGAACGTAAGCAGCAGAAAATGTTGTCAACATTATTATAAAATGAATTTTGAGAGGTATGTTTTATCAACAATTAGTATTAATATTTTAAAAATTAATGGCACTAGATACCACTATATATTTCATGATAAACTGGTGAGAGAATCTACTTTCAAATTCTTCACATTCATAACATATACAGTAAGTAAAACTTATGGAGCAATATATGACAGTGGCCATGAAAAATTCTGTTTGTTATGGTTGAGGTATTTTCTAATGTATGGTTGTGTCAGTATTGAATTAATGAAGATAATAGATGTTAGTTACCTTCCTGGATAATAGCTAATGTAGACTATTTAGAATTCATATAAAATCTAAGCAGTAACTCTTATTTATATATATATTTAGTATGAATTATTAAGTATCAAATCATTCTTACTTTATTTCATTCTTTTCCTTCCTTCAGTCATTTGGCATCTATCATGTGCCTTTTATTTGTGTAGGAAGAATTCATATATAATAAATGGACCATTCTAGATGTTAATTATGTCTAAATGTAATATACAAATTTCTTGCAATGTATCCATAGATTGGATAACTTAAAAGATGAGGCAAAAATAAAATCTGTCTTGTAGTTCCCTAACTCAATCTTTGTATTACCCATATTCTGGACTACTAATTGTAGACCTTTTACCTGCAATAAAGATCATACTACCATTATTACATCTAAGTTGTGCTGATAACATTCTATGATGGAATGAGTTAAATAGAAAACACATTCTTATTTTATGTTAATGACAATTCTGAGCCATGAATTGCAATAGTTCTTACTTTACCCAAGAAGTAATGTTTTCAAAAATAGTTGAATATCTTCTTTTATTAAGTTGAATAGTCTTCCATTGCACATATTTGACATTTTCTTTATTCATCTGTCAATGGACAATTATTTTGTTTTTGTATTTTGACCCTTGTGAATACTGATGTGTTGAGTATGGGAATGCAGGAATCTCTTTAGATCCTTTTTAAAATTCTCTTGCATATACACAGCCAGATTTAGGATTGCTGGATTTTATGATAATGTATTTTTTAATTATACTTTTTGCTTTAGTCAGCTTTTCTCTGCTGTGACTAAATGACCTGACAAGAACAATTTTAGAAGAAAAAGGGACTCACAGTTTCAAAGACCAAAGTTCATAGAAGGCCAGCTCCCTCCCTTAGGCTCCAGGTGAGGCTGAACAGCATGGCAGAAGGCAGGTATCCAGGAAACAGAGTTCAAGTTGTCTCATTGAGAAGCAGAGCAGAGAAAGAAACTACATGCCAGATACAGAATATGTACCCCAAAGGCACACACACAGTAACCCACCTCCTCCAGTCACACCCTACCTGCCTACTGTTACCAGTTAATTCTTATAAGGGGATTAATACAACCATTGGGTTAAGGCTTTCATAACCCAATCGTTTCACCTCCACCTTCCTGAATTGTCACATGTGTGCTTTAGGAGGATATCTCACATTCAAACTATAACACTTACCAACATATTAATTATACAAATATGTTATGATTTGAATATGAGATGTCCTCCAAAAATTTACATGAGACAATAGTGCAGTTCATTTTGAATATCCATATATGCACGGAATATAATTTTCTCTATTTCAGTCCCCAGTACTTATATTTTTCTTCCCCTTTTCCCTTTGCATGTTCCCACATCCTCAGCTCTACCTAGTCTTCTTTCTGCTTGTTTATTGTTTTTAAAATTGATGCTTTATAGGCATACATAAAGGCAAAATTCACTGTGGCATATTCCTATATGTATATATAATTCTTTCTGCAGTTCCTCACTTTTTCCATTCCTCTTTCCACCCTGTTGATCCACTTTCTCTACTTCACTGCTCTCTCTTCTACTGTAATGGGATACCTATCCTTTTTTTTTTTCTTTATTTTGCTCTAGCTTCTGCCCATAAGATAAATCATTGGACAATTGACTTTCTGAGTCTGGCTGATTTCAGTTAGTATGATGTTCTCCAGTGCCATCCTTTTAGAAGCAAATACCATAGCTTTGTTCTTTTCATGATTGTGTAAAATTCCACTGTGTATATATATACACAACATTTTCTTTATCCATTGACTTGTTGATGGGTACCTGGGCTGGTTCCATTACTGTGCTGTTACGAATTATGATACTGTCTTTATTATTATGGCTCTAGAGCACATTTTTATTATTGTTTATCTTTTTTTAAAGAAAGAGGGACAGTGAGTGAGAGAGATTTCATGTGGCTTTTGTTGCTCCATCACTTCACTATGTAGGTGGTGCTGGGGTTCAAACCAATGCTGTGATAGACAAGCATTGTAACTGATGAGCCATGCTCCAGCCACTAGAGCACTTTTTTTTTTTTAAGAGAGGGGAACAGTAAGAGAGAGAGAGAAATAGAGAAACAGTTTTTATTTAGATTTTCATGTGGCCTTCCTTGCTCTGAGACTTGAGTACGTGGTGCTGGGGCTTGAACTTGCGTACTCGTGCATGCCGGACAAGTGCTATAACCACAGAGCCACTGTTCCAGCCCTGCCTACAGCACATTTTAAATCAGGCATTGTGATGCTTCCAGGGTTGGTCTTTTTATTCAGGATTGCTTTGGCTATTTGGAATGTTTGTGTTTCCATATTAATTTTAGGATGCTTTTTCCCTAATTGTATGAAGTCTGTCATTGTTACTTTGATGAGATTGCATTGAATCCTTAGAATGCTTTTGATAGTATGTTTTTTAAACAATATTCTGCACATCCATGAACAACATAGGTGTTTCTATTTTCAAGTATCTTTTCCAATTTCTTTATTCAGTGTATTTTAATTTTAATGGTATAGGTCCTACACCTCCCTAGTTAGGGACATTTTTTTGAGACTATTGTGAATAGGATTATTTTCCTGAATTTTTTCTAAGGCAGTTTTTATTTAGTAAGCCTAATAATATTGGTATGTTGACTTTTGTACTCTCCTACTTTGCCGAATTCCTATATCAATTATTGCTCTTGCTAAAATTTCTGTTACTCTATTGCATAAGAGTGGTGAGAATAGGCACCCTCATCTTGTTCCTAATCTTTGAAGAAATGCTTTCAGTTTTTCAACATTCACTACGGTATCAACTAACTATGCTTTTGTCATACATAACATTTATAATTTGAAGGTATGATACCTCTATGCCTAATTTATTCAGGACTTTTATGATGAAAGAACGTTGAGTTTTATCAGAGGATTTTCTGTATCTATTGAGTTTATAAATGATTTTTATCATTATGTGTGTTGCATTAGGTTTTTAATATGTTGAAACATCTCTGTCTCTGGAATGGAACTAACTTGATTATGGTGAATGATTTTTTAAGGTGCTTCTTAATTCAATTTGTAAGTATTTTATTGAGGGGTTTTATGCCTTTGTTCATCAGGAATATTGGTTATAGATTCTTTTCTTTCTTTTTCCTTTATTTCTTATTGTGTCCTTTTCAGATTTTTTAAATGCAGGGTAATACTACTCATAGCCTAAGTGCAGAAGGGTTCCTTACCATTCTATTTCATGGAATAGTTTGAGGAGTTTGATGTTATTTATTTAAAAGTCTTGTAAAGTTCAGCAGTGAATCCATTTGCGCTTTTCTTCATTGGGAGACTTTTATTTATTTATTTATTTTTAAAGAGAGGGGCAGTGAAATGGAGAGAAAGATAGAATCAATTTTATTTAGTTTTTTGTTTGGTCATTTTGCTCAGACACTTCGCTGTGTACATGGTGCTGGGTTTTGAACCCACATCCTTATGCATGCTAAGAAAGCGCCATAACCACCGAGCCACCACTCCAGCCCCTGGAAGACTTTTTATTACAGTTCAACATCACTACTTATTATTATTCTGTTTAGACTCTTTAATATCCTCATTTTTCAATTTTGGTCAGACTAATGAATGAAGAATTATATCCATTTATTCTATATTTTTTCAATTTATTCCCTCCTGATCCTTTCAATTGCAGCGATATCTGTTGTAATGTCTCCTTTTTCACCTCTAATTATAATTATTTGTGTCTTTCTTCTGGTTCCTTTTGGTTAGATTAGCTAAATATTTGTCAATTTTTTTCAAAGAACCACCTATTCAATTCATTGATCTTTTCTATTGTTCCTTTATGCTCCATTTCATTTATTTCTATATTGATTTTTTTATTAATTTCCTTCCACTAATTTGGGATTTTGTTTGTTATTGTTTTTCTTAGATCCAACAAATCATTATGTTATGTGAAATCTATATTTTTCGATGTAGGTCTTCATTAGTATACAATTCATTGTTACTACTGCTTTAGGTTTTTCCCACATTTTCTGGTATGTTGTGTTTTCATTTGCAGTCTAGGCATTTTTTAATTTACCCCTAACTTCTTCAATGCCCCTCTGTTTGTTCAATAGGGCATTTTTCAATCTCCATGTGCTTCTATATTTTCTCTAGCTATTGATTCCTAGTTTCATTATATTTTGAATTGAAAAAATGCAAGATATTTTAAAAATTTTATTGACTTCATTATGACCTAATACATGGTTCCCTCCTGATTTTTAAGAAAACTATCCATGTGCTTACAAAAACAATGTGCATTTTGCAGATATAGTTATAGCTACTTCTGCTTGTGTTCAGAGTCTGTTTGCTTGCCATATAATTTTCTATCCTTTTGCCTTCAGTTTATGTATGTCTTTGCAGATCAGGTATGTTTCTTAAAATAGCATATTGTTCAACCTTTTAATCCAATCCGACAGTCTGTCTTTATCTTGGAGAATTAATACAAATTTACATTTAGAGTGAGTATTGAAAGGTATAAAGTGCTTTTGTTGCATTTCTTCTAGTTGTTTTGGATATACTTTATTTCTTCCTAATTAATCTTTGATATTTAATATGTTAGCATAATGTTAATTTTTATTCTTTTCCATTTCTTATTTTCATGTCTTCTCTTCTAGTGAGATTTATTCTTCCCTGTGCTCTCTGATGATTGTGTTAATTTGCCTGCTCTTTTAGATAGGATTCCCTTAAGTATCTTCTTTAAAGCTGGTCTAGGGCTGGAGCGGTGGCTTGGCGGTTGCGGCACTTGCCCGGCATGCCCAAGTACACGGGTTTGAGCCCCAGCACCCACGTACACAATTGAGTGTAAGAGAAATGAAAGCCATGTGAAAAACTTAATAAAAATTGATTCTCTCTCACTCTCTCTCACTCTATCTCCCTCTCTCTCAATGTCTTTTTTTTTTTTTTAAGAAAAAGCTGGTCTAGTGGACATTAATTCCTTTAGTTTTTGCTTATATTGGAAGAGCTTCATTTTTTAATTGATTCTAAGGGATTGTGTTGCTGGGTATAGCAATCTTGTTTGGGTGTGATTTTCTTTTAAACTCTGAAATCCGTAATTCTATGCCCTCTTGACTTTTAGAGTTCCTCCAAAACAGCTTCTGTTGTTCTGACATGTTTATCTTTAAATGTGACAACACTCCTTTCTTGCAGCTTTTAATATTCTTTTTTTGCCCCATTTTTTTGGTCATTTAACTATAATGTAACTTGAAGAGGATCTTTTCTAGTCCTGTCTATGTGGGGTTTTAAATACCTCCTGTACCTACATATCCATGTTTTGCCAAAGATTTTGGAAACCTTATGCTATTAATTAACTGAATAGGTTTTCCATGCACTCAATAGACAGCTATTCTCCCTCTCCCTCTACTATTCCAATTACTTGAATTCTCATATTTTAAATGCTATCCTAGAGACCTTGTACGTGCTTTTCATTCCTTCTTCTTGCATTTTATTTGGTCTTGTAAATTGCTATCCTAATGTAGTGTTGTGGCAAAGTTTTCCCCAACCTCTGATATTCCTTCATCTGCTTGATCTAGTTTGTTATTGTGGCTTTCAGCCAAGTTTTTTTTTTTTTTCTTTTTTAATGTGATTTATTGAGAACTTCATTTCCAAGATTTGTATTAATTTCTTTTGCAAAATCTTTATTTAATCATTCTTTCATATCCAGTACTGTCTTCTTTAATTCATTCAATTATTTATTTGTTTTCTTTGGGGTTTTGTTCAACATTTAAAATAGAAATTTTTTAATTACTTGCAATTTCATTCACTTTCATATAATTGACATCTGTTGGGAAAGGTTTATGAATTTTAAGAGATATAATAGTGCCTTGTTCTTTTCTTTTTTTTTTGTTTCATGCTGATTTTTGTATTTGTAGGGATGGACATTTTTTCAACTTTTATATATATGGGTCTTCTTAATAATCGTCTCTTGACTATGCATCCTTGCAATGTCAGTTTGTTTTGCAGTGTTAAGTTTAATTTCAATTGGATTTTGTGTGATTTCCCTGTATCTTCTTTGGCCATGTTTAGTGGGTTTTTGAGAATGCATGGCATGCCCATACCTGAAGGAACTGCTTTCTTGGTAAGTACATCAAGATTAGCACCCTTCTGGTTGTTAAGGCAGATTTCCTGTAGACATTATATTATGTGTACACTGTTGTTACTCCTGCAATGGAAATGGAAGCTATTTTCAGGTGTTTCAGGGTTCCTTGAAAGCAGTTGCATTACTGATCTTCCAATCAATGCAATGAACTTGGAGCTTTCATCTTCATTTTAGACAGTGTTGAAGCTCCAGTTGTTTAATGTGGAGAGCATAGGTCAAGGTCACTTCTCTTGCTCTGGGGTACTCACCTCTACTGTTGTCAGTTATGTGTGATATGTTAGGGTATCTCTATGCCCAGTGCCAAGATCCTTCATAGGTGCAGTAAGTACGTGAGATAATTTTGTTTGTCTCTGCTGTTTTATGAGGGTAAGTCTCCAGCAGCAGAACTTAAGACTATTTGTAGCTATCTGGACTTGGGCCTGGATGGTTTGCTTTGAGCTTTTATTCTCCCTGTTCTTTATGGCCAGAACAAGGTGTTGTTCCTGTCATCTTGACTGAGAAAGTAGCCCAGTGGCACATCACCCACCTATTATGCTGTAGGTGCCAGGCTTGATAGTCAGCTCAGAAAAGAAGAAGGATAAAAACAAAAGACAAAAGCACGGAATGGAGGGAGGGAGGGAAGGAGGGAAAAGTCAAAACAGCAAAATTGAAAGATATGCTAATTAATAATTCTTTCTGTCATGGTTCTTGAATGAGCAGGCAAAAGTAGATTTTTGTGATCTACCCTTCTCTGTCTTCTTAGGTTATGTATACCTTGGACAGAATGAAGGTGGGGTTACTCTATTCTGTGGTATTTATCAGGTGCTTAGAGGGTGTTGCTTGTGGCTGGAGTCAGTTTGAACATCCCTCAGCTGTTTTTCACACTGGAGTAAGCTGGGGAAGAATGCAGAGCTCCTTAGATAAAGATTTTCTGGAGTTATTTGGACTATAAACAGAGCATGGTAGATGCTGGTTCTATGGTACCTCAACAAGTTAGCACAGACTAAGAACGTGCCCAAATATTCTCTCTGAAACATTCTAAGCTGTGTACTCAGAGATTGGTGGCAACAACAGCTCTGTGACATGACTTCATATGACCCTGAGGGGAGAGAGAGATTATGGATTCTAAAGATCTCTGTTGGGATATTTGTGGCAGATTCCTTATGGGGGGACACTTCCTCTCCACCTGCTGCTCTTCTGTGAAGTTGATGTTATGATGCTTTTCACTTGCTAATCCACTACTCAAAGTCTCTGGATTTCTCCAAGTCTATGTCTATCCACCCCTGAACTCTAGAATTCTCTCTGGTCATCTACCTCAGTAAGCGGCTACACTCTAATTGTTTTGATTCTGTCTCATGGAGAAGCAAGAGAGTGATGGCTGCTTCTAATCTACCATCTTTAATCTCTGATTGTATGGCAACACTATTTTTAATTTTTTGAAGAAAGTTCAAACTGTTCCACAGCAGCTGAATCATGTTGCAGTCCCACCAACAGTGCAGAAGAGTGGCAAGTTTTTCCCCTACTTGCTAACAGATATCACTTTTTTCTTTTTTTCCTTTTTAAAAATTACCATCCTAACAGATGTGGGCAAAATCTTGCCATGGTTTTGATTTACCTTTTCCTGATATTGGTGATGTTGAACATTTTTTTCATATACCACTTAACATTTGTACATTAAAAAATGTGACACCGTAGGTGAAGCTGGAGCACATTCTGTTTAATGAAATAGCCAGCCACAGAAAAAGACACTGTACAATTCCATTTTGAGTTTCTAAAATAGAGAAATGAATGGTGCCTGCCAGAGACTGCAGGGAGGAGTAAACAGGTGAATTTTCAGTTACACAAGATAAGTAATTTCTAGAGATCTGTTACACAGCATTTACCTAGCAATGTTGTTGTACAGTTAAGATTTTGTTGAGAGGATGGACCTCAGAAGTGTTCTTAATCACTAGGACAGAGAAGAGAGTCAGAAAAAGACAGAAAGAAAGAAAGTGAAAGAATTGAGTATTTCACCTTATTTTCTACACCATTTAAGCACCCCAGTGACTACTGAAATCTAAGGAATCTTGAAACAGAGACCAGAGTCTATGTCCTTGAGACTGCATTACTTTTTGCTTTATGGCTTGGCATTACTTTCTTATAACATTTATTTAAGCACTTTTCCATCTCTTTAAAGTATTTCTTTAATGCTCTCTTTTTAAAGAAAGTATATTTTGCATACCTTTAGGAGATACACATGTTTAATGTGATAACTGCTGCTTGTTCTTTTATCATAAAACTCCTTCAAAAGCTTCTGCCCCTGGACCTGTAAGATTTATAATTAAAATGAAACAGAACTCCTGCAAAAGTTGGTTATTACAGAACAATTTTTCAAGGTGACATTTTTTCAAATTATTTTGGTGATCCCAATTTGCTTCATGTTAAGAAAACCTCATATTTTTTCTTTTCAACAAGGGAAGATAAATTTTTATCAAAAGGCCCTCAGATTGCTTTTGTTTATCTAAAATATATATGGTTTTGAATTTCTTTTTCCTTTCATGATTATTGATTCTTTTATCTCATCGATTTTATATGGAAAATTCTCTTTCCTATCTTATCCTAATAATTTCTATTTGTAGCCACTCTGTTTCCCTTTACTTTCAGAGAAAAGTTCTAATGTTACTGTTAACCATATGTTTCTCAAATATTATTGTTGGTTAAACTTGGACATCAATGAGTTCTAAGTTTTCTCCATGACTTCTTTGAGAAAGCAGCCTGATCTATTTCTCTATACTCTGTGCTAAATGAACTATGATCTCTGGGATATCTATATTCAATGCATTTTACTTTTTAGTCCTAAAATATGCTCCCTATTCAAACTGTTTTTATATGATTTTTTCCTCTTTAATTTGAGCATTTTAAATGAATAGCATACACTCTTACTAGGGTGATCATATGAGAAAGTGATATTAAATTTTAATCTAGTCTGATGATTGAATTTATTTATTCAGGTAGCTGAGACTTCACTCATATAGCACAGATAAATTCTTTCACAACTTTTTTTTTTTCTACATTCATTTTTCTTTTTGTTTCACATAAGTGAAATATCCACTTAGGCAGTAGATGAAGGTGAGGAGAGGTCTATTCTCTTGCTCAAATCTAATGTGGATGACTGAACTTGAACTGCTAACTGTATTGATTGCCACTATGCAGTAACTGGTACCACACTGGGCAAAGACTACAGAATGCTGAGACTGAAGTAACTGTTTTTTTTTTTTTTTTTTAAACAAAAGCTATCCTACCTCCCCTGCTGATTCCCTCCCCCCATCCCACACATCGTATCATCACAATAGGATGCCCTTAGGTAAACATGCCAGCCTGCTGTCTTCTGTAGATGAGATCTTGAGGAGATTTTTTTTTTCTTCCACTAGTGATATGTGAATCAAGGTTGAAAATGTATATTCAACTTTTCTAAATTAATACTTTTTATGGTAAAAATTTATTTTAGCAATCTCATTTTGCTTAAATATATATGAAAATGGTTATTTTGTAAAACTAACAATCTTAAGCTTTATAATTTAATGTGATTACCAAAGTTAACAGAATTAGGAAGGAAAGGAAATTATATTATTTGGACAATTAGTGTAAAGGATTTATTGAGAAAATCCAGATTCTTCTTTTTTCTTAGCACTACATCTGCATTGGGAAGCAGTGGATTGTAGTGATTTAGAGATCTATGTATTCCTGAGTTGAAATTTCAACTCTTGCAGGATCTGTGCAACTTTGGGAATGATATATTAAGCTCTCTAATCTCAGCTTCTTTGTTAAAATAAAATAAGGCATAAGAACAGCACATTTCTCAAAGTAATTCAGGAGAAAGAAAAACAAAACTAATATCTTACCATAGCAATCTGTGCTTAATAATACTCATCGAAGTTATTAAAATTGTCTGATGTACTCCCCACTACTGACATGTCTTATCAAATCCTGTATTTCTAATTTTCAAACCTAACATTTATGAATAAAATCCATGTATAAAATCCATGTATTATTCTGTCATAGGTTTTTACTAATGTACTTACTTTAGTAATGTTTTTATATACCATTTCTTTCATTAGGAAGAAATTATTGAAAAAAAGTGAAAATAAAAATCACATAAATCTCTGAGAACATTTTATCTGAGTCCACACTTTTTATCTTATGATATAGTCATGAAAATATAAGGACCTAGTTAAGCTCATACATTGTCAAGTGCCAAAAAGAGATGAGTAGGAAATGGAGTAACTGTTATTGAATATACCCATGTTCCTGTCTTCATCACCACAGCCACTGTCCTGGTCCAGCACCAGCCTCTCCTGCTGGTGCTACTGCCATTTCTAATTAACTGTGTTTGTTTATTCTAGCCTCTTTCCCAAACTGGCCTTTGTATTTCAGTAAAGTGATTAGTTTAAAATACTAAATTAGGTCTTCTTTTATTTTCTGCTTTGAACACTCATACAGCTTCCTATTGCCTTGTAGGAAGACAAAACATTAATGAAAAGGAATGAGTCCTACATGATTTGGTTTCTCCCTAGCCCTTCAAACTCACTTTACATATTCTTTTCTGCAGCCATAATGCAGTATGTTAATACTTCAATTTTTCAGTACCCTTTCCTGATATAGATATTTTGCAATAGGTATACTCTATATTTTCTTTTTAAATGAATTTCCTCTTTTAAAATCCTATGAATATCTATTTATCATTTGGTTATCAGCCTAAATATCATTTTAGAAAGAATAAACTGTCATCTGGCTCTTATCATTGGATTAACATTTCATCTATTAGCATTACTGACTGACCCTTTAATTTTGAAAATTTCAAACAGATGCAATCTTCATATCCTTAGTAATCATTTTATAGCTGTCTTTCTACCTTGACTTGATTATAAATCTCCTGAAGACAGAAGCCATGTCTGAATAATTCTCATTTTAAGCCACATAACTGGCAAATAAGGCAAACATAGTCACTGGTCAATTACCTCTCCTTACCTTGCTTAAATGCTTAGTAGTGTTTGACACCATCTCATTGAACTAATGACTTCGTAATCCATGAGACCACATTCTGCTACGTTTCTTCTTATTTTTTTGAGAGCTCCTTTTAAAGATCATTTGCTTAATTCTCTTCCCCAAACTCTAAAATTTGAAAATCTAAAATTCAGTATTCATACCATGATCTTCTCTCTTTGTATTCACAATGTAAAGATTTTATCGTTTTTAAACAAGCAAACTCATACCCTAAGTTTCAACTTCACTGCCAAGTTTAAGTATTATTTTAGTAGGCTTTCTCATTGCTTTGACTAAAAGACCTGAAAAGCATAACTTTAACAGAGGAAAAGTTTATTTAGCAGCTCACAGTTTTGGAGCTCTTAGTCCATCAAAGGCCAGCTCTATTCCTTGAGGCTCGAGGTTTGGCAGGACATCATGACAGGAGAGTGTGGCAGAGGGAAATCTCTCTAGGCATGGCTTCAAGATGTAGAGCGAGAACCTCCACATCAGATTAAATATAAATAATACTCTAAAGTCACACTCCTCTTGACCCATCTTTTCTAGTCACCCTATCTGGCTTCATTTGCCAGTTAATCCATATTAGGGGATTATGTCACTGATTGGGTTAAGGCTCTTATAACCCAATCATTTCATCTCAGCCTTCCTGCATTGTCACACATGAGATTTTGGGGGACATCTCACATTCAAACCATAACAAGTATCTCACATAACCTAAGCAGTTTCTTTTCCTGCCAGCTCATGTGCATTTCAAAATTTACAAATCCAAACTGAGTCTCCCAACTTCCAAAAGTCAAAAACACTATTGCTAAAAAAATTTCCAGTAATCACTTGGAAATACATATTGACTCCTCTCTCTTTCCTAAGCCCATTTCCACTCCATCAATAAATTCATCTGGTAGGTTTTAACTTGTAAGACTGTGACAAATCTTCACATGTCAACTTACCTCCACTACTACCAATCTTGTGTAAGTCAACATTAACTCTTATTTATAAAATTAGAATATTATTCTAAGAAGTTTCCCAGTATCTTCTTTTTTTTCCTCTGTCACTCTATTACAAATATAATAGCTGAAGAAATTCATCTTGAAACATTTAGTCAAATCATATCCTTCTAATAGCTTAGAATAAAGTGCTGTAAATACTGTAATCTAAAAGTCCCTATGCACCCTAAACCTGTGTAAATTCTTATGCTCTTCTCATCCTAAGAAGTTTGCTTTACCAAACTGGATTTTTGCTCATCTCGGAACAAATAAGCAGACCATACGTCTATGTTTGTTTGTTAGTTTTTCTTCTTTCTGTATATTTTCTTCCCTCAAATAGTTCAGTGTCTTTCTTCATTCAGGTTGCTCCTACCTATTCCCTGTCCAAGGAGAAATCCCCTAATATAAATCCATTTCAATTCATTTCCTGTTGTTATTTACTCCATTAGTTTTCATTACAGAATATTTTCTTCCTTTAATGTTATATGGCTCTTTATTGAGGTTTTTAAAAATCTTATTCCTCCCTAACTAAAATATAAATTTTGTGATGACAGGGCCAGCCATGTTTAACTAAGATATTCCTAGTATCTTGAAAAGTAAAAGGTACTTTGTAAGTGATCAACAAATATATACTGAATAGTTAGAAACTAAGTATCCAAAACATGTTGGCGAATAAATAATAAAAGAATGCATGATCTTATTTCCAGGAATATAGGATAATTTGTATCAAAGAAGCATTTTATAATGCTTAACTAAAAACATAGATACGACTTAGTAGATTCCATCTAATGGAGCAAGAATTAAAGTATAGAAGCGAGTACAACATTTTAGGTTATCTTTTACCTGGAAGTGAAAATTGTCTATTCTAAAGCATCTAGGTCTAAAAGAGAACTCACTGACATTTTCTGAGACAGAAAAACAATGGATAAAGAAGCCCAGAAGAAGAGTAGAGAAGCAAAGCAGTCAAGGGGAAACCGATGACTGAGTGCTATGAAGTCTGATTAGAATTGTAGACAATGTCATTGAGCTAAGAATAAATAGCATCCAAAGGAGAGTAGCTCAAGCCCCACATTAAAAAATATATATTTTAAAAATCCACCCCGACTGCCAGATGATACTCATGAAGGGCTGTTCTATCCTCATCAACAAACATTATCCAGTGATAGACTGATTTAACAAATAGTAAATCCTTACTTCAAATTAGCACAGTGTTGGACTGGATCAAAGTGATTGGTTCTTATTTCATACAAGTATTGAGCAAAAGAAAATTGGCTTTCTATTAGAAAGACAACATCTAGAGTTTCAAGTTGTTTAAGTCAGCTTTTGTGTCACTATGACCAAAAAACCCTGAAGGAACAACTTAGCGGAGCTGAAGCCATGACTCAGCAGTAGAGAGCTTGCTTAGCATGCTTGAGGACCCAGGTTCAAACCCCAGCACCACATATATGACTAAGTGTTGGAAAAAAAAAAAGATGGAAAATAAAGAAATAAATTTGATTTCATCTCTCTCTCTCTCTCTTAAGAAAAAGTTTATTGTCATTTATGGTTTGGTAAGTTCAGTCCATGGTCAGTTGACTCTATAGCTCTGGGTATGAAGTGAGGCAGAAGGGTGTGGTGGAGGAAAGCAGCTCAGGACATGGCTACCTGGAAGCAAAGAGAGAGCTCTGCTCAGTAGGGACAAAATATAAACCCTGAAGACACACCTCCAGTGACCTATCTCCACCAGTCACACCCTACCTGACTAGAGTTACCAGCCAGTTAATCCATATCAGTGGATTAATCCACCAATTCAGTTAAAGCTCTCATAATCTAGTCATTTCACCTCTGAACCTTCTTGCATTGTCTCACATTGAGCTTTTGGGGATACTTCATATTTAAACCATAACACAAACTATCTCTACAGTTTTAATGTCTGCCATTCAATCAAAGTTTGATATTTTAAGACTCCAGAGCTAATAAATATAAACTAAAGAATTAGAAATCAGAACTACAGTCAATCTATTCATTTTAGGATTTTATATATGTACTTATTTATTTTTATAACAAGAAGACAATGAATTCCAAAGAAATTATAATCTGAGTCATTTATTAAATATATAAAATATAAATAAACATTAGAAGCTCCAAATATAGTTTTATAGAGATTAGATATCTCTGAAAGCAAGTTATTGCATTAGAAGACTGATCAGTAGAAAATTTCTGTTCTACATTATAGAGATAAAATATGTTACATCAGATTAAGTGAGGTATGTGACACAATTAAAGGTCTTAACACATGTATAATTGGAATACTAGTAAGGAATGGCATAGATAATGGAGAGAAGCAAACAACTAAAGAAATAGTAAATAATTCCAAAACTGCTGAGATTCTCAACCCACAAATTTGAGGAAATGTTATGAATCCCAGCTAAGATAAGCAAGTAGTAATTATGCAAAACCTCATTATTATAAATCAACTCATAACTGTCCACACATACACAAATGAAAATGAAATGATAGCTGAACTCTCAATAGAAATAATGGATGCCTATTTAGAATTCTATAGCAATCAAAATGTAATTTGCTAAAATGAAAGTGGAATAAGGATAACTTCAGGTATTTGAATTAATAACTAGATAAACTCACTTGAGAAACATCTAAGTAAGCCTTCAAGCAGAATGAAAATCATACAAGAATATAGCTCAGGATGCAGGAAGAAATGAAAATTGAATGAGGATCATCCAGCTGAAGATTCTTCAAAGCAAAACCAATATTTTCTTATTTATAATATATATACAATACATACATATTATTAAATTCCATGAGAGTAATAATAAAATAATAGGCACTTGGGAGGTAATTGAAGTGCCTGTGCTGTAAAATGTTTTAATTATTTTACATATATTAAATCACAGATTCATATTATAATCTCTAGGATAGGCTATAAGTAAATTGTTAAGAAATATCTATCAAAAAGAAGTCTCCAAGAGAGAAATGTAATAGCAGAATATGTTTGATTAATCTGAAAGAAGGAGAGAAAAGGGGGAAGGAGGCATCACTTCTGGAAAATAGGTATATATAGAAAAGAGATGGTGATTCCTGGAAATAGCAGTCATGGGAAAGAAGGCAGAACTGTCTATAAAAACTACTACACAACAGAAGGGAAATTGGAGAAGAGGACATTCTGAGGCAAACTGCTTATGAAATGAATAGAATTAAAGAATACATATAAAATTACTTTAAAATATCAGAAAATATGAACAAATCCACTTTAGACAATGAAAGTTCTTTTCCAAAAAGCATCAAAAAGGAGAATAAAATTGTACTTATCAGTTAAAACTGAACTAAACTTGAGGCAAGGGGAAAGTATTTTGCATCAAATCTATTAAAACCCAAACCAGTATATTAAACAAAGCAGAAAGTAATAAACTAAATGTTTAGTGATGTCAGCAGAGAAATCACAGAGAGAGCTGATCCTAAACAGCTGGTACCTTGTAGAAAGCCCTATCAGATACCTCTGTCTCACCAGTCCCAACTTGAGGCTGCCATATCTCTTCTATCAGGGGCAGCTGATAGCTCAAAAATCATGGGCCTGACTGTGAGTAAAATTTCTTGTGAATGGGATGATGGGATCACTGTAGTTGTCACAGAAATGATCCAGAATGGTACAGCAAGGGCTTTGAGAATACAGGACCAATACTCGCCTTGAGATGGCACACATAAGATGGACCTGAATTGTGTAGCAAAGGCTTTTAAAATCAATTTGATACTGGAACAAAAAACCCAGAAAATTTTGACCCTAATTTCATCGGCTGCTAAAACAATAACCAGCATTTTCTAAAGACTCTCAAAGGCTACCTTACTGCAAGGTGTGCATTGGGGGAAAACAGCTCAAGCCCAGCCTAGTCAGTGGGGGATTTTCAGAGGATCAGAGATTTAGTATAGCAGATGGAAAAGAGGAATTGTGTTCATCTGACCAGGTTTCAGTAACATTGACTGCCAATTGCTAACTGGCACTAGAGTGGGGAAGGAGCTGAATGATAAAGTGGAGTTGGATCTGCCACAGAGAGGCCAAGTTCATTAAGAAACCCTGAATTGGGCCTAACCCAGGACACCTCTACTGTACCTCTACTGTCTCTCAGCTACTTGAAAGGAGGTGGGGTAGTAGCCATTTGGAGCACACTGTGAGGCAGGAGGGAGTTGGGAGATTAGTGTAGTGTACTTTACAACCCTGCCAGGAGCCTACTTTGGTTCAGAGGTTGGACCTGGAACAGCAGGCATGGGACAGGACAAGACCTCACTTAGCTCAGGGGGATTTGGGTTGCTGACATGTGGAGGAGCCTAGCTCAACCCTGACCTATTCCCTGAGTTGGAGAGTTCATGTGACAAGGCAGGACAGGGACATGCAAGAAAACGCTAAGTCTGAGTCCAGGGAATCTGGATGTGTATGTGACCAGCAGAGGGAGTATTGCTCTACATTCACACCCCCCCCACCCCCACCTCACTTAAAAACCTGGAAGTATCCTGAATTTCAGATCCCCAGAGGAGGCAAAGGCCAAGTCCTCAGGACATTCATTAACCTGAACTATTTGTGGCACTCTCCATTTAGCAAAGCCCAGGAGACCAAGCTAGAAAAGCACTATACCATTCATTCCTCCATGCTTAGACTCCTACATAAACAACACAGTGAGATTACAACCTTCCAGACTGAAGGACACTGCCAACAAAAATTAGATGGACAGTGAGCCTCTGTTCCCAACATGCAGTGACAAAACCTCAGTGGACATATTTCCAATTTTTCATTCAGATTTTTTTTCTGTTTTTGATGTGCATTTGTGTGCTATATGGAGATGGTGATTAGCTCATGGACATATAAATATACTAGCCATTTTTTTGTTATTTTTATTATTTTTTTACTTCATTGTATTTTTCTTTATTTTTTCGTATTTTGGTTTTTCTTTTTCTCTTTTTTCCTTTTTCTCTCCTTTGCCCTTTTCATTTCTATTCATTATATTCCCCTTATTCCCAAGCAATTTTTTTCAATGTAAATGCTTTTTGCACTGCCTTCTGAGGGTTAGGCTTTTAACCAATATATTCAGTTTTTATATTATATTGTGCCACCATCTCAAGGTTCTCCTCAATCTCCTTCCACCTTTTCTTCTGGCATCAGCCAAAGTCTATTAGCATTTTTCTCAGCCTTTCTCTACTTTGGTACTTCTGTCTGTTTCTTTCTATATCTTTATATTTATTATTCTTTTTTTTTTTTACCAGCAAATCCTCCAACTCCTCTGCTTTCTCTCTGTTAACAATTTGATGTTACAGTCTCTTCTCTAACTTCCTCTTACATTTCCTTCTCTCTCAGATATATGTAAGCTTTTCACCTCTGACCTCTAATTAGATTATACAATTCCACTCCCCCACACCATTAACACTGTAACAATTACTGCTGTGAACACCAAACTCAATAACTATTGAATGCTTTGAAGCCTCCTATAGGTAATAAAGTAATATCACCGTTGCCAAAGGTAAATACTAATCCTGCCATTTGTCTTTTATGTAGAATTCAACATTGTGATAGATACAGCAGGTATTAAGTAACCAATTTAATGATGTTTGTTATAAGCTTTGATTGTTCATATTTATTGTTTTTCATTAGCTTATGAGGAACTGGAATCTTAAGGGACATGAAAAGTTCAGAGGTTAGGGATCTGACTACTGTACTCAACTTTCCCAACAGTACCACAACCTGAGTAAAGATTGGGCACAACAACCAATCCAGAAGCAAGAAATCAAAGAACAACAACCAGAAAGGGTTCTCAGGCCCCATTCCCTGGCATCAACAGATATCAAATCCAGTGAAAATTCCTCAGAGTAAACAAGACAATGGGTTACCATAACTCAAACACGAGATAAGAAGAAAAGGAATTCACTTCAATTTAAGGAGTAAATGAAGACCTTCAAAAAATGAGGAAACAGGCAAGCAATGAACCCACCAAACCCACACTGCCCACACACCCCAACAAAAAAGTCAACTGACAAGGAGTTGTATGAAACCAAGAGAATAGCAGCAACAATCTGATTACCAAAATGATAAAAGAATCAAGAGAAGATTTAAAGAATGAAATAAAATAACAATTGAAGGAGGATTTAAAGAAGGAACTAAAAGCAACTACAAGAGATAAAATAACTATTTGTCAATGAAATAGATACAGTAAAAAGAAAAGGAACAGAAATCCTAGAAATGAAAAACACAATTAACCAAATTAAAAATTCACTTGAAGATTTCAAAACCAAATTACGATTGGTAGAAAATAGAACAACAGCTCTTGAAGAAAGAGTCTCTGACATTGAAGACAGACAAAATAAGATCAATTTCACAGAAGATAGTAAAGAGGAGGGAATTAGAGGACAGGACCAGAATATTCAAGAGCTCTGGAAAGATGCTAAAAGATCAAACATGAGAGTCACTGGAACAGAAGAAAACATGGTGGTACAAACTAAAGGCATAAAGAATATATTCAATGAGATAATTACTGAAAATTTATCTCATTTTAGAAATGAGACAGATATGCACATATAGGAGAATTTCAGGACCCCAAATAAACCTAACAAATCCTGAAAATTGCCAAGTCACATCATATTCAAAATATTTAACAGAGAAAACAATGAAAGAATATTAAAAGCTGCAAGAGAGAAATACGATGTCACACGCAGAGGCAAACCAATAAGAAAAACTTTGGATTTTTCACCTCAAGCTCTAAAAGCAAGGAGAGCATGGAATGACATATTCCAAACCCTGAAAGAAAACAGCTACCAGCTGAGGATAAAAACTCAGTTTTTGAGGGAGAAATAAAAAAAGTCATGACAACAAGAAGTATAAAAATTCATGAACACAAAACAAGTTCTACAAAGAATACCCACATAGAGGAATGAACAATCAGTTCCCAAAACCCACAGGCTGATGCAGCATATAAAATCATAATCAGCTAAATAAGAACAAAGAAGACACAAAGTACAGCAATAATTACAATGGCAGTAAGCCATAAACACATATCCATATTAACACTGAAAGTTAAGGGTCTCAATTCCCCCATTCAAAGGCATTATTAGCATAATAGATCAAAAATACAACAATATCATGACTGAAGGAGATTCATCTTATGGATAAAGATATTCATAAATGAAATGTAAATGGATAGAGAAAAGTCTACTTGACTTGCAGCCCAAAGAAAAAAACTAGTGTAGAAATTCTAATATCCCCATGAAGTAGAATTCAATCAAAAATTAGTCAGAAAAGAAAGTCACTACATGTTAATAAAGGGAACAGTCCAACAAGATGATATGACCATGGTAAACATTTATGCCCCAAATATCAGTGCATACAGCTATATATTTTAAAAACACTCTATAACTTTTAATCCCTCATAAATCACAATATCATAGTACTGGGGGACTTCAATACAAGTTTTTCACCAATAGACAGAAAATCAAACAAAAAATCAATAAAGACATCAGTACATTATAGTGACACGGCAATATCTATGTTCATAGCAGCCCAATTCACAATAGCTAAATCATGGAAACAACCCAGATGTCCCTCACTGGATGAATGGATCCAAAAGCTGTGGTACATATATACCATGGAATTTTACACAGCATTTAGAAACAATGATATTGCAGCCTTTGAAGGTAAATGGATGGCTATGGAAGAAATTATGCTGAGTGAAATCAGCATAACCCAGAGAACCAAGGGTCAAATATCTTTGCTCATCTGTGGAGGCTGGAACTAGACCCTGGCCATTGAGAAAGGAGATCTATTATCATGTGTGAAATACAGATAAATTGTAATGCTATACAACCTAATACAGTTTTAGAGATGTTTTGAGAAGGGGAAGGGAGGGATAATGGTGGGTAATTGGGGGGGGGCACTCTGAGGGTAAATCTAATCTTCAGATTCTGTATACATATGATATTATTTCGTTAAAAACTTATATGATTGTTCAACAAATTTCTCAATAAAAGAATGGGACACTTAAAAAAAGCTTATGCTAATTATCAAGTTTTTAGAAAACGAATTAACTAACCACCAAATCAGTAGAAGAAAGGAGATAACAAAATCAAAGCTGAAATCAATGAAATTGAGAATAAAAAAATACAAAGAATCAAGGAAACAAAGAGTTGGTTCTTTGAAAAATTAAATAAGATTGACAAACCCCTTTCCAACCTCCCCAAAAGAAAGAATGGAAAGAACCAAATCAACAAAATCAGAGTTGAAAATGGTGAAATCACTGCAGACCTCTCTGAAATACAGAGGATTATCAGAATCTACTTTGAGAATTTATACTCCAATAAGCTGGAAAGTCTGAAAGATATGGAGAAGTTTCTTACCACATACCATGACCAAATGGACACTATAATCACCAAATTTTAAATAAAGTGATAGATTATTTGCAGAAATAAATTTTAAAATCTTGTAGATTTTTTTCCCTTAAAATATAAAGTTTATAAAGTGCATTTTTTATCCCTCAGTTTGGTGTTTCTGTACAAAGTTGTTTATATCTTGCTTATATTTACATGCATTCTCTCAGTAGGAATGCTACATAAGGTCTCTGACTTTCTCGGTAGAATTATGCAATAGTTAATTTATTTAAACATTAGAAAAATATGACATTGTAGTACAAAGATAAGATTGCCAAAATGTTGGTAGAAGTCAAGTATCTTAATCTTTCATGAATGTAGAACTCAGGGAAGAATGGGCTATTGAATTTATGTTCTGCTAATCACAGCTGAAAAGTTAGGGGCATAGTACTAGTTAATCCATACCAGATGTGAGGAATTACAGTAGGAATATGAAGAAAAACATCTTTGAATCATGCATTTCTATAATGAGAAGAGAATAGAAACAGTTTTCTTTCCCCTTATGCCAGTGCAAAAGAAAAGATGAAACATGGATGACTCCACCATACGACCCTGCTATTCCACTCCTGGGTATCTTTCCAGGGGACTTAGAATCAGCACATTACAGTGACACAGCAATATTGATGTTCATGGCAGCACAATTTACCATTGCTAGGCTATGGAAACAACCCCGGTGTCCCTCACTGGAAGAATGGATCCAAAAACTGTGGTACATTTATACCATGGAATATTACACAGCAATTAGAAACAATGACCTTGCAGC
>PVKS010027776.1:0-26815 GCA_004027875.1 Aplodontia rufa
TGCCTCTCCTCCATTTACATTGTACTGATTCTGGTTCTTTGGTAACTCTGTTTAAATACCCCTTCTAATATTTTACTGTAAAAATATAGCAAAATTATTTCTTCACATTTTTATTTGCACCCAGTTCCCTTCTATTTCTCTACTCACCTTTTCATATATATGGTGTGTTCCAGTCTTTGAGGGCGAGGATAGATATTCCCCTTTGTGCTACCAGTGAAAGGATATTCCTTAAATTTTGGCTAGATTTTGACTATTAGAAAAAGATAAGAGAGGGGCTATAGGTATTTTCAACATTGGTTCAACACTTAAAGGTCTCCACCACCTTAAAAGAAGTTATTTTGAATTATTTATAATTAAATCAATTTGATTAGTAGAATACACCGGTCTCTGTATGTGTGAAGAGAAAGATTTCATGTAAAGATTTGAATTTCCATGTGACTTCATTGTTATAATTTATATTTATGGGGCATGGGTACATCAAGTGAAAGTGCACATAAAAAAAGTCGTTGATTTTCAGATTTTTATCATTCCCAGAGCTACACTTTGACCATAGGCTATGCTAATTTTTTTCTATCTTCAATAGAGACAATTCCTCATAGAATCATGTATGTGTTTGGGTGGGCACAGGTTGTGAAGGCATATTGGGAAGCATGATAGAATTGTGCACTGTCACATCGGTAAATATCTAGCAGATCAGTGAGAGAGGAGCAAAGCAGAGGTGTGAAAAGCCAGAGTAGAAAAGGAGTGAGCAAAGGAAAAGAGCTACTTAGTGCAAAGGAAATGTTCAAATATACACATTAAGACATTTTGTGTTCTAATCCACCTTGAACTTTTTTAAGCTGTGAGTTTGCGGTAAAATAACTGAAAGAGTTCACACCTGTATTAAATATTTCAGAGAAGGGTTATGCAATACAATAAACTGATGCTCATATCTGAAAGATTAAAGTTCTATGAAAATTTAGCAAATATATTATGAATTATTACATAATAAGAAGCATTTACATATGTTTTCATTTCCTGCAAATTCATGTTTCTTCTGATTCTACTATTAATTATGTGATTAACAATAGAGACACTTTGGTTTTTGGTTAACTCATTCACTCATATATTACAAAAGCCCAACCAAAAATATTTTTTTAATTTTTTTTAAAGAGAGAAGGACAGTGAGTGAAAGAGAGAGAGAGAGAGAGACAGAGAGAATCAAGTTTTATTGTTTTTCACATGGCTCTCGTTGCTCTGAGACTCAGCTGTGTACATGGGTTGCTGGGGTTTGAACCTGCGTATTTGCACATGCTAGGCAAGCACCGTAACCACTGAGCCACCACTCCAACCCACCAGTTAAAAATATTTTAAAATATAAGGTAGGGGCTGGAGCGGTGGCTCGGAGGTTACAATGCTTGTCCGACATGTGCGAGTGCTCGGGTTCAAACCCCAGCAACCACATACACAACTAAGTGTCAGAGCAACGAAAGTCATGTGAAAAACTAAATAAAAATTGATTCTCTCTCTCTCTCTCACTGTCCCTCTCTCTTTAAAAAAATAAGAATAAAAAATAAAAGGTGATTGTTAACACAGATGGTAATTTTTAATTCACATAGCACAGGTGTTTATTTCCAACAGGTTTAAGAGGATACTCTCTTGGCTATGCCAGCATTTTTCTGTTGTGCTTTTCTGTGATTCTCTTTCCATATAGGTCTTTGAGTTCTTGTAGCAGATAAAATTTGTGCCCAACAAAGGATGTTACTTCTGGAAAGTGTAACCATATCTGCTCCCAGCTAAAAATCCTAACACAGACAGTGTTATTTAACACTCTAAGCAGGAAGGTTTACAAGATGATTCTCCCCAGCCTGCCTGGTGCTTGTGTCCATTTATGAACCAATCACATCTCACCATGATGAAGTAGAATCATGGCTTGTCCTAGCTTAAATGCCCAATGCTGTTGTCAGATACAACAAACTGTGAAGAATAACCATCCCAGCAAAACCACAGGAAAGAGATACTCCCAAGAACCAGTGACAGATGACTCAGAAACCTATAGATTAGGGTGAAATCGTTGAAAACGAGGAAATAAATGCCAAACTCTGTCATTGCGTGTAATTAGAAGGAAGCTGCTGGAAATGCGCCTTTGCAGGAAAAACTGCCAATAGTTTGAAATTTATTATAAAGCACTGAGAATCTGGAGGAAAGGACAGAGGAAAGGAGGTAAGGAAGAAGTTAAATGTACAGGAAGATACAGACGTCACCTCTATCGACATCTTAGTTCTGATGAATATCCGGTGATTCACTGACCCATCCTTAGTAATTAGAATTACTAAAAAATGCAACCTAGTGTCCCCCATTTAGGCAATTCTACTGCCTAGTCAGCCTCTTCACTGCTGTAATCAAAAGACCTGACAAAAACAGAGGAGGAAAAGTTTATTTAGGGGCTCATAGTTTCAGAGATCTCAGTCCATAGATAGTTGACTCCATTCTTTTGGGGCTCCAGGTGAGGTAAGACACCATGGTGGGAAGAATTTGGTGGGAAAGCAGCTGGGAACATGGCACCAGGAAGTGGGGGGGGGGAGAGAGAGAGAGAGAGAGAATGAGCACACACTAACTCTTCTCAACAAGGACAAAATATATACCCCAAAAGCACACATCCAATGACCCACCTCCTCCAGCAGCACCATACTTGTCTGTGGTTACAAATAAGTTAATCCTTTTCAGTTAATTATTAACAGATTAGGTTAAGACTCTCATAATTCAAATCGTATCACCTCTAAAACTTGCATTGTTTCATACATGAGCTTTTGTGGAACACATAATTTAAGCTACTGTCCAAATCATGTGGTATGTTTCCAACCAAATTCCCCTCCTGCGTATGAAAATAATAAAGGGCAGAAAAGAAAAAATAAGAAATATGGATTTACCCATGTTATTTGTTTATATATATACATATATATCTAAGAGAGAAGGACAGTGAGAGAGAGAGAGAGAGAAAGAGAGAGAGAGAGAATCAAATTTGATTGAGTTTTTTCACATGGCCCTGGCTACTCCAACACTTAGCTGTGTACGTGGGTGCTGGGATTTGAACCTGTGTACTCGTGCATGCAGGGCAAGCACTGAAACTGAGGAGCCATGGCTCCAGCCCCTCATTCATATTTTTAAAAGTATGTTTTTTAAACCTCTCTATTTATAATATATCTAAAATATATCTAATATAAGATTGACTTTTCCAGTGTCCATCTTTCTTGAAATGTATTAGCTAATAAATACAATAAAAATAAGAAACAACTGCTTTAAAAAGCCATTCTTCAGTGCTTTCTAAAGTGTGGCAGTAGATAAAACTACATTTTTTGAAAAACATGTGTTTTTCTTAGTCTTTTTTCAAATCCAGCTCAGTGTTCATTTCTATAGTGATGAAAGTATTATATACCTCAAGGCAATTTAACTTTAATCAAAGAAGAAGGAGTGAACTAAGCCAGAAATTGCAGTAAACCTTAAATACACGTTGGTCCTTACACTGTGTTCATTCATCTGCTCAGAGTACTAACTAGTTATTTTGCTGTAGTCTCTAAATTTGCCCCTTTAAAGAAACTAAATTATAACAATTTTATACCCATTTCTTTTCTTATGTTTCTAATACCTAGGCAGGAAATGAAATACTTAGAGATGCCACTGTAAAGAGAGCTGTGCATTTTAAATATAAGTAATTATTGAAACTCAAAATAGAAATAGCTCACCTACTTTGCATTTCATTTGTTGATTAGTTACTGGAGATTTTGAGTTGGGTTAGCCTACAGAGAAAAGTTGCATTTGCTAAATAACAGAAAGTTTATTTTTAACTTTCAAGTTTTTATTTCTTCCTTGAAATTCTGGGGTTTTCCTGGAAAAGGAAGCAATGTTAGGACAGGATGGCACCAGAATTGTTGTTTTTTGAATGTATCCTAAAAGACAATCTGTAACACTGACAACTTTTTTTGTTCTTTTTTTGTTTTTATTTTAGTTTTTTTGAGAGATGGAGAGAGACAGAGAGAGAGAGAGAGAGAGAATCAATTTTATTTAGTTTTTCATGTGGTTGTCATTGCTGAGACTTCACTGTATATGTCATGCTAGGGTTCAAACCCATATCTTCCAACATGCCAGGCAGATGCAGTAACCACTGAGAACTCACTCCAGCCACCTGACAAGGGTTTTGGTGAGGTTGACATTGAAGAACAAGTGGGTGAATGATCAACTATGGGAAGAAGCATCTACCTCTCTGTGCCAGCGTCTTCTGAGCTGTTCCTAAAAGATGCTTTCAACCCTGATAAGGTGACAGCTGTGGTGGTCCTTTCCTCTGGTCCCTCTCTACGTTGTCCCCGTTCTAATCATTCTCAACTGAGGATTTCTGTGCACCTCCCTCTGCTCCACCTCAAGTTCATGTAGGATGGATACTCTAGGACTTTGTATGAGGTTTGACAGTCCTTAAGCCTTGCAAATATTACCGAAAGAGATACATGATCTTTTAGAACCATTTTTAAAATGTATAAAATGATACATTTAAATGAACTGATAGCATCCAACCTTACTTTACTAATAATTATCATCACCACTATCATTATCAGCAGCAGCAGTAGAGCAGTAGTAAATCAGTGTTAGCATTCTCTTACTAACTACATACAAAACTATATTTCATCTAAAGTTATCTGCAACTCTATAGTATGCATAATTGATTCAATTTTAAATATAAAAAATGAATCAAAGAGATTCAAAAGCTCATCACAAGACAGTGTAGAAAATGATAAGAGCTGGGATTTGTTTTTTTGGTTCTAGGTTTTTGTTCCCATCATAACCCTATGTTCCACAATATCTCTTAGGTAATTATTTTGACCATGACTTCACAGAACACTGTTATTTTCATTGAGTGGACAGCCTTCATGGAAATTCTCTAATTCCCCATCTCTGCACCTCATAATTTTTAATCTTTTTTTTTGAAATGTAGTTTCTGAATTCTTCACTCTTTTTACATAGTTGAAACTTATAGCAGATTCTTGGCCCATCAATTTTACTTTACTTTTTTCAGAATGGTATTCTTACCACATCATAAATGGTTTTTATTCCTTACTTAATGCAAATTTTTATCACTTGAATACAACATGCTTGAAAATTTAGAAATAAGATTTTGTGTGAGACTTTTGAGATATTACAGTGATTTAAATTTGCCCTATAGAAAACCCATTCTCTAAAGAGTGCATTACTCAGATCCTGTAACTAAAATATATGAACTAGAAGAAAGGCCAAAACAGGAAAAACCTGGCTCAAAATGTGCAAAGGGAAAACCCTGTTAGAAGGATTTACAACCCAATTACACCAGGTGTAAGACTGCACAAATTATTGATGTTATTCATATTATTTTAGTATAGCAGAAATTAACTCTATTGAAAAATAGAATTATTAGCTAGACCTTGAAAGAACAACTGGAGATATTTGTTGTAATATAAATTAATTAATTTATAAACTGTTTCCTAAAATGGTTATAATTACCATGTCTTATCATAGTTAAATTTCTATTTTCAATTTAAAAAATTGGATTTTAAAATAAATACAAGAGGGTTTACTGTTAATGATTTTTGAAAATGAAGATGACACACACTTTTATTATCTGAAAAAGTGAAATTCGGTAGAATATTCTTGTACAACTAGATATTATTTTACTGAATTGAATAATAAATAATGAAGTTCTCAAATTATAATACTTTATTACAAGCCATTAATCAACTTGTATTATACTTGGTGTTCTGACTAAAACCTGTCTAAGGTTGTATAAGGATTAATTTTATGTGTCAACTTGAATGGGCCATGGCATACCCAGATATTTGGTTAAATTTTAATCTGGTTGTGTTTTGGGAAGAGATTAACATTTAAATGAATAAACTGAGTAAAGCAGTCATTCTGTAATGTAGCTGGACCTCATCCCATCAGTTGAAGCTGAAATAGAAAAAGAAATGCCTAAATGAGAGAGCATTCCTTCTGCCTGACTGCCTTCTAGCTGGAAAGTCAATACTTTTTTGCCTTGGGACTTGAATTAAAATATTTAGCCTTTCTGGATTTGAAACTGAATCTTGAGTCAGATATGGCACCATTAACTCTTCTGGTCCTCAAATCTTCAGACATGGACTAAAGCAGAACTTTATCTCTCCTAATTTCTGACTGACTTACTCACTTCAATAATTACATGATCCAATTTCTTAAATAAGTCTCTCACATTCATATAAATACTTTTGTTTCTCTTAAGAGCCCTGAGTATGAATTAAGAAATAAAATAAAAGAAACACAAAGGCAAATTTAACCCCTCCCCTCAAATTTTGTTAATGGAAAATAGTATTTTCCATTTGCTAATTCAGTTTCTTTTGCACGTGGATTAATAGTTCCTAGGTTGAAAAAATCATTGTGGGGTGGGTAGAAGAGTTTACGAGAGAGGATTGTTAAATCTTTAAGAATTTGTGTAGACATGTCTCCTGAGAAATTAGAGCACATTATATATGGAAATGTTTGGCTGCTAATTGGAACTGCTGCACAGTTCTTAAAAAAACTAAATAAGGTTTCTGACACTACAGTTTATATCCTTAGTCAACTTTTGACTCACCATACAAATTTTGGGATTTCCTTTAAACTTTATTTATTTCCTTTCTCTAATTTTATTGAAATGGAAGAAAAAGCTGTTGTAATTCTATATTTTCTCAGTAGATGTTTTAGTCTGCTTTTTAAGTGCTTTGATAATAAGACCTGACAAGAACAATTAGAGGAGGAAAAGCTTGTTTGGAGGCTCATAGTTTCAGAGACTGCAGTCCATAGATAACCTACGCAATTGCTCTGGGCCGAATGTGTGGAAAAGCACCCTGGCAGAAAGTATAGCAAAGGAAAGTAGCTGTGGACATAGCATCAGGAAGCACAGAGAGAAATCCACTATCCAGGAACAGACTTTATATCCCAAAGGTATGCCCCAGATGTTCCACACGCTCTAGTCACACCCTACCTGTCTACAATTACCACTCAGTTAACCCCTATCAGCATATTAATGCATAGATTAGGTTAAGACCTTCATAACCTAATCATTTCACTTCTAAATCCTCTTGCTTTGTCTCACACAAGAACTTTTGGGGGTTAACTCCCATTTAAACCATAACAGTAGTAGTGATGATCAATTTCATATGTGCATTGATTCATTCAATCAAAATACTTTCAACAAAGGGCCCAAGAGTAGCCAGTCCTTCTTCTTGGTACTAATGTCAACTATTGGCACAAGAAAGAAGGACCAAGAGAAGCAGAAATGAACAATCAATGGGTAAAATAATCAAACTGGAATAAGGATGAATTTGAAGAATGTTGCTGTTAGTTTTTAAATAGAAAGATAGCAGAATAATTTAGAAAAAAATGTTGTTCAAGGAGTTTTTGTGATTTTCATTGCCAGGATATTACAACAGATTTTTAAATCTGTGTAACATGCCATATCCATGCCCATTTCTGTGAAAATAGTATTGGGGGTGCAAAAGAAAAAGAATATTATTGTGAGAAACTACTGAAAGCTAATTGAAATGAATAAAGGTATTCTTAATTCAGTGAATACAATCAAACCTAAAAGTATCTATATAAAATGCCTTTAATAAGGACACAGAAAAATTAGCAAATGCAATTATTTAAGACCTGACTGAAATATACTCTTGTGAAGATTTAGATTCAAAAGTGTGTAAGACCTGGGGGTGCAGCTCAGTAGTAGCACATTTTCCTGGCATATGCAAGGCCCAGGGATCTCATTCCCAGTTCTACAACAATTGAAAAATATCACCATGGAAGCTTTGCCCAGGATCCACACTGGTTTTCTCAATTTTATTAAATCACATATCTCTGATCAAGTTTCTTCATATATAGAGCAAACTGACTTCTCTCAATGAACTTATTATGACCATCAAAAACAAAAACTAAAACATTCTGACAATATACTTTGAAAATTAACAATATTATAAAAAAGTTAAAATTTCATAACTTTTAAAATAAGTACAAAATGTGAAAGTAATTTCCAAACATTAAAATTAATGTGTTTTTTTTCTCTCTGGAATTACATTTGATCATAAATAAGTTGAGTGCCAAACAGAATACACAAACAAACAATGAATATAAAAGTATCAATCTAATTTCAAAATGACTTCCCCTGGAAGTATTAATTTCCTGGTTTAGTATCTTTTGGAAGGAAAAAAAAATTCAAAAAGATAAGTTTTGCAATTAATTCTCATTTTTACCAAAAAAACCCATCTCATAATTAATATGAAGAACAAATGTAACATAAAGAATTAAAAATAGTTAAAAACATATAATATTTATTTATAAACTACTCTGGGGAAAAATCACCCTTGTATTAACTTTCAAAATCTGCTTAATGCATTAACATAATGACTTAATATGAACAGTGCCTTGCATGCTGGCTATGAACAATGTAAATACTAATTTTGTTTCCTGTATGATAAAGGCAAAGATAAACAAGCACAGTGTGAGTGAAGGAACATGGTTATCGTGACAGTACAATATCAGTTTGGAATGTAAATCCGTTTCAGAGTGATGCACTAGCATGTAGTATAGAAAGGACACTTACAATACGCATTTGGTGGGCCTTGGGGCAGAAAAAAATGTCAGAAAAAAGCCATAAATTAATAATTTAATTTTGAGACATATTTTACACATTTCAAAATTGAACTGTAGAAGGTATGCCTGTCAGAGAGAGAAAGAGAGGAAATCAACAAAAACTTTTGAACTAATTTAACATCTAAATTATCCACTAAACCCTTTCTAGGTATTCCCATTGTAAGCCTCTTTCTTTAACATGGGGTTTTTGTCATTAGTGACTTGCTACTAGTAGAACATATCCAGCTGGAAAAGCTTGACTCCCATGAGAAGTTCAACTACACATAGGCAGGCAAAGAGGACCAGAAAATTCAAAATTAATAGACATGCATAGGCTTAGTTCTACCCATAATATGGGGGTGAAGCGAGTGAGACATGGGAGCAGGGTGTGGTAAAAGAGGGGAAACCCTGAAATAGGATCGGCCATAACTTTCTTTGTCAATAACCATGAATATGTAACAATGATTCCCTCCCATGTGTAAGGCTATGTCAAATAAATAAAAAAGAAAAGAAAACCCACACATCCAAGGTGATGACATATAATTTTCAAGACTAGGTTACAAAAATAGCAAAAATAATTATGACTCCTGTACCTGCTCTTACCTATACCTCTTTCCTCCACCCTGCCTAGGAGGGGGAAGCCAGCTATTGTGTTCTAAGAGGTCAATGATGAGCCCAGTTGGCAAGGGCAAAGATTTGATGTTCATAGCCAACAGCTAGTGAGAACCAGAAGTCATCCAACAGCCACAGGACTTTTGAGAGAACCATCACAGTCCATCCTGGAGCTAAATTTATTCATTTACATCTTAATATCAACCTTGAGACAAATTTTGCGTTAGAGGCACCCTGAAAAATCACACCTAAGTTCCTAAACCTTAGACAATGAGGTGTTTTATGGTAACTGACTACATCCCAATACAAAGCAAATGCAGAGAATTTTCACTCAAATTTGTTTGAAATATTTAGCATCACCTGACTTTAAAAATATTACAAAATTTTGGTTTTAAAGTCATCACAAAATTCTTAGTCTCATTTTCACATATACATGTGTGTGTGTTACACATATACAATGTTGATGTTATTATACTTTTTCTCTCCATCAAAATATGAAAACTAATGCAACTACTTTTTTTTAAAGAGAGAAGGACAGTGAGAGAGAGAAAGACAGAATAAATTTTTATTGAGTTTTTCACATGGCTTTTGTTGCTCCAACACTTAGTTGTGTAAGTGGGTTGCTGGGGTTTGAACCCGTGTCCTTGCGCATGCTGGGTAACCACCGAGCCACCGCTCCAGCCCTAATGCAACTATTTTTGAAAGGGAATCTTAACATTATACAAAGAAAAACTGAAGTAAATTTTCAGTAGTATTACATGACTTAGTTATTTAAGACTTTTTAATTATTGTTCAAATATTGGTTTTCTCTAAACCTTTTGATTTCAAAGGTTTTGAATTTTAAATAAAAAATTTGAAATTAAGCATTGGCACTTAAACAGTAACAGAGATTTAAAATGTAAAGGGGAGAGATATGACTACAGGACAATATCAGGAGTGAGATGTACTTGCCAAATTTTAAAGTAGCTTTCTGATCTAAATTTAGGGACACTGGCAATGGATCAAACATTAGGGATTTGAAAAACAGTTGTTTCAGTCATACTTAAGAGCCAGGGCAGTGCTGGCAAGGGTAAAGCTCATGAAAAATCATCAAAAATAAAAAAGAGAAACAGAAAGAGAAAAGGAAATAAAGATTCCTGAGATTTTCACTAGCCAGAGATAATGTACTAGGGACAAATAATTTCAAAATAATTCCAAATAAATATTTTTAGCAATTCAGTGAGGATTTGTTAACAAGTCTGCTCTTAACAGAACCTAATTTTCTTCCTTAGTTTTCTTTGAATTTTTTGGTAACGAGCTCTTCCATTTGGCTTCCTTGTTTGGACCCAGATCCAGGAGGGTGTTTTATTTAAGTCCTCATAGGGAATGAGTGATAAAAATAATCTCATATGTGACAATTCCAGCAGTCCACTGTGAAAGACCTACAGATAGTTATTAAGCCCACATGTCTTGTCTTGTTTTTCCTTCCATAACTATTCTTTCCCTCAGATCTCATGTTGCTAGTTCATAGAAGGAAACTTCTCACTGTGTTATGTGGTATAAAGCTGAGGACACTCTCTGAGACTTTTTATAAATGCATGAATTCTATTGCTAAGTGATCCACCTCAGGACCTAACCACCAACCAAAGCATCACTTCTAAGTACCATCACATTGGTAATTATGTTTCAACATATTAATTTGGACCATACAAGAAAGTTCCATATGGTAGCTAAAATTCTAACTCAGGATTTATATAAACCAAATATGAGATGACAGTCACTTTCTTTACAATTTATTTATTTATTTTCTACCAAGAATATGCATTTTTTTGTATGATAGGAACGTGGTAATTATAAATATTAAACTATGCATACTTTGAAAATAGTTTTCTTAAATGACATTTCTAAATAAATATGCAACCACATAAACTTAGCATCTCATAAGTTTCATCTAAATTAGCTTTTAAGTTTGTAAAAATAATAATATAAAATGATCCTATTGAAAATTTCTGATTGAGATTGAGTTCTTGGATCAAACTTGGTTATTCACATTTCATTAAGGTATTCTAAACATGATTTAAAAATTCTTTTATTAGATTTTTTTCTACATCTATATTGGTTTTCCTCATTTATCCAGTGGAAACAACTCCCCCAAATAACTTGCATTAGTAGTTTTGCTTTAAAGTTGCATCATTTTCATGATTAAATCATTGACAATGCACAATTCTAGGGTTTTGTATGTGAAAATACAACAGTAAAGATTCTGTGCAAATCCATACAAACAGAAAATGAGGATGTTAGCCAGGTTTTCTGAAGACTGTAAATGTGTTTAAAAGCTTTCTTCATGGTATTATTCTCCACATGTGGAACTCCAGAGGCATTTCATACAGCTTTACCTGGACAAAATTACAAAGATAAGGCCCATAGTCAGAATCTTGATGCAGAGTTCAAGAAGGCCAAATGTGAGAAAGAAGAAGGACATTTAAACCTTGTAAGAGATGATACAGAATGGGAAAATGGGACTTGGCTTGTTATGTCACTCTTCACTTCAACAGAACACACTGATTTAATTTAAAATGGAAAGTCAATATGGGTAAATAACATTTTTTTGCTTTTATGTTCACATTTTATGTTTAAGATTAGTCACTTATACACTCAAAATATTTGAATGTCAACCATAAAGTCAAATCAGTGCAAAGCCCCTGAAGGGAAGTGACTCTTCCACAATTAAGTTATAGCCAAATGAGTTTGGTTGACTGCAGTGTATTTTTTTCCTAAGAGTTACAGGATAGGAATATATATTTTGGAATGTGAACCCTGGTCAATCTAAGATGTCCCTTCAGTGAGGAGGGACGTGAACCTGGTGTTTTGAACAGGATGATGGGTTGGTTCCTGGCTCAAGGACAGGAGGAAAACTGGCAGCATTGCAGGAAATACGCTGTAGGTTTCCCAAGCCAGAAGCGGACTTCTCAGTAATTGCAAGAGCACAGCTTGAGACTCAGAGAGCTTGAACCAAAGTATGCATCTGAGCACCTGGAAGACCAGAGAGCCAACTGTGTTGATAGCAAGACCTGGAAGCAAGAGCTCCAGAGAATCCTGAGGTACAACAGGATTAAATGGCTTCTTATTCCTGTGACAGCTCCAATTCACAGGAATAGATGGTGTTCTTGCAAGGTGGCAGTTTCCACATCCAGTATACAGATTACGGTGGTCTTTTTTTTTGTTTGTTTTCTTTATTTATTTTTTTTCTTTTTTGAAGATAGAGAGAGACAGGAACAACGAGAGAGAGAGAGAGAAAGAGAAGATAAACTTTATGTTTTTTTCATCTGGTTTTCATTGCTCTGATACTTAATGTATGTGGTGCCGGATTTAAACTTGGGTCCTTGCACATGCCAGGCAAGTGCAATACCACTCCAGCCCAGAGATAACACTGTTATTATTTCCCTTGTAAATTCAAACTGATGCTTACACAAATAAGGAATATTTACCTGTCCAATATAGGTCTTTTTCTGAGATGTGATTGCTATGACTTCAGCTAATGGGGATATTTCTCAGTGACTTATTTGTACACTGATAAAGCTATGGTTGGCTGGTTCTATTTTTAGTGTTGATAATTACAGGTCAGTGTTTCTCCTTCAATTTCTCTGGAAACTGGCCTACTTAAAAAGAAATATCACTCTAAATATATTAGGTAAATAGTAACTCTTGCAGAAATGCAAGATTGGTGGTTTTCATAAATTTAAAATATTTTTACACATATTGAAGTAATTTTCTTAATTATTATTATATTCTATTTTTCTAAGCAAAAAATGAACTCAGAATACTTTCAAAGCCTTATTACATGATTTATATGTGTATATGTTAGGAAATTCACATATTTTCATCTATATTTATATATCTTCGAATCCCAAACATTTATTCATGATATATTATTGACAAAAAAGAGTTTAGCCATAACAGAACTTTCGTTTCTCTGCTATTATATTTTATATAATCTCAAACATTTATTCATGGGCTCATTATTTTTAAGTTGCATTTAAAAATATTGCTACTTTGCCCTTTTATTTATTTAACATTTTTAATCTTATTCATTTTCCATTCTTAATCATATTGATTTCAACCATGTTGAGGGTTATTCTTCCTGGCATGAAGGGACCATCCACTGTGTTCTTTAATTTTGACTCAACTAATTTTGGACTCTCAATTCTGTGCCTGGACTGGAAAGCCTTCCAGCTAGACAATAAATACCATCTCCAGCAACTCCCTTCTCTCACCTCTCCCAAGTTCTTAAGCTTTGTCTTCCAACTATAACAGGGCTTTCTTTCAATACCACTTTATGATCTGTGACAGACTTTACTATGAGCAAAATCAGATTATTCAGTTTTCTATTTCTTCCTGGCCCTGATTATACATCTAAGAGGTAGAATTCCAAATCAAAGTGTTTATTTCACACATAAAGTTTGAAACATAACAGAATTTAGAGTTTTTCAAATTCAGTGGTTTCCTTCCAGAGAACTGGAGCTGTTTTTGTTTCCAGTCATATAACCTATTACTGCTAAAGGTATGTTGTAAAAGTAGGACACGTGATGCCAATGTGATCTGCTTTTCTGGAATAAAAAATATGAACTGAACTGAAGCAACATATTCACATTGCTAGTCATGTTTTCTTTCTAAATGGTGAATATTAAATTCATACTTTCAGGAATATCTTACACAGGGAGTTGGTCATTAGGTCTTCTTCCTCCATCCCCAACTTATGGTCCAAATCGACCAATCTAGTCAAATGTCCAAAGTTTTTCACATGAGGTACCCATGCCCTGAAGCAACTCCAAACATAGCAGTGAGGTCAAGAAAGTTTTCTCTGTTTTATCATTTTTGCATGCCCTGTATCTGTTTGTTCCCTAGTTATTCTTTTGAGCAGATCTATTTTTAGGCAAAGACATAATCTCAGTCATGTACATCTTGAGAAAGGAGAAAGAGCAGCCCCTGACTGTGGTCTTAAACCATATTCCAGAACACCAGGCAGACAAATGTAGTATGTGTTGGTGACAATAGAGAACAAAAGACCAATCCATAATTATATTTGATCACACACACACACACACACACACACACACACACACATCTAGAAATCCATCTATACTTCAAAAGTAACCAATGGCTCCCTCCACTGGTTAATATGAGTAAATGCTTCTTATTTAACAATTAAATCTTTAGCCCTACCTTCCCCCTTTCCATTCCTGTCTCCTAACTAATGATAAAAAGCTACAAAGGGAGGGAAAAGAAATAAAAAGATATCTCGTAAAAGTAGAGGAGAAACTAATAAAGTCGATGAAGAAGACCTAGAGGAATGGAGGAGGGCAGGGAGGAAATCCTGGGGAATGAAATCTACCAAATTTTCTAGGTATATGTACAGTTATACCACAGTTAATCCTGATTTGATATGTTATTAGGATATTCTCATTTTTAAAAAACAATAATATTCGTAGAATGGGTCCAGTAGATTACAGCAAGAATATCATGGATGGGAGAAGGGAGGGAAAGGGGAGATATTGGGGAATAAGATTAATTATGTTATGTGGATATACAAATATGGCACAATGAATCCCATTACTATATATAGTTAAAAAGCACCAATAAAAAACAATTAGAAGGGCTGGAACAGTGGCTTAGCATGAGTGAGGACGTGGGTTCAAACCTCAGCACTACATACACAACTAAGTGTCAGAGCAACGAAAACCACATGAAAAATTAAGTAAAATTGATTCTGTTTGTCTGTCTGCCTCTCTCTCTCTCTCTCACTGCCCATCTCTCTCTTTAAAAAACAGAGTTTGAACTTAAAAATTATTAAAACCTTAAATCTGGGAATTGCTTTCAATTTTTGAAAATGCCAAATACAGAATGAAACTACACTCTTTGAATGAAGTCAGTCCTACAGAATTCTCCAAGATATGTTCTATTTCTTAATAAAGAGTTGATCAACCCAATTTTGTTAACTATAGGTATTCTCAAGGTGTGTCTGGAATATGACAGACAATTTTACAGTAAATTTCAAAAATTAATTCTGCAATAATTAGTTTTATGTAAAGCCATGAAAATTTTTTCATGTTTATATCTTCTCACCTATAAAGCAGTTATTAGACATAGAATAGAAAAAGACAATTTGATAAAAAGGCTAACTTAATATTCTCAAAATTAATCACATTAGTATTATCCTACACTATATACCAATTACTCCAGGTTTTTCCTGGATGCAGAAGTTATTCAATAAATTTTTATGTACATGTGTGTAAAACAGATTAGATTCTCAGTAAACACCTCTTTTCAATAATGCTGGTTTATTTTTATTCAATCAACAGTTATTAAATACCTATTGAGGATTGTATGCAGTGGTGCACACCAGTAATCCCAGAGACTTGAGAAACCGCGTCAGGAGGATTGCAAATTCAAAGCCAGCCTCAACACATTACTGAGGCCCTAAGCAACTTAGCAAGACCCTGACTCATAAAATTAAAAAGGGGGCTGGAGCTGTGGCTCAGTGGTTGGAGCACTTCTCTGGATAGAAAGAGAACCCAGTTTCAAACACCAGCACCACATAGACAACTAAGTGTTTGAGTTATAAAAGTCTAGATGAAAAAAATAAAGTTGATTATCTCTTTTCTCTCCCTCTCCCTCTTTCTTTAGAAAAATAAATTTTAAAAAATTTAAAAAGGTTAAAAAGGCTGGGAATGAGGTTCATTCATTAAGTACACCTGAATTCAATGCCCAGTACCAACAAATAAATAACTAAATAAATGAATAAATACCTATTATAGGTATATATTGAATAATATATTGGTATATATTGAATAATACTCCATTTTAGCAAATCGAGTATTTTGAGGTAAAGACATTTGAGAAACTGAAGGAGCATCCCTCTAGCCTTTATTCAGTTACTGAAAAGCAAAAGATGGATTCCCACGTGATGAAAATGTCTTCTCATCATTAGAAAGACAGCAAGATTCGTATCATCAAGAACCTTCCATTGAGGTGGAAGGAATTATTTACTGACATTGTTAAAATAATTTTTATCTTTTAAGCCTCTTCTTGTAATCTAGTTACTTTCTTACAAGTTACTACTATTCATCTGATTGAGTATATGCATTCAACTCTGCCTCTCTGGGTCCTTATTTCTTTATGAAAACTTCCACATCAAACAAAACTTGTACTAAATAAATGTGTATAATTTTCTCTTGTTTATCAGTCTTATGTTAAGTTAATATGCAGATGCAGCAACAACAACAACAAAAAAGTGAAATTTTGCCTCTCCTACACTCCTCAGTAGGGACATTTTTTAGCACAAAATGTTCTGCAATAACAGATGTTGAAAAAAAATGTTTGCTATTTAGTGGCCAATGCTTGTGATAGGAAGCATACAGGGAGCAGAATTGTTCAGAAGGAGAAATAGAGGTGTGTTTCGAGATTACAAGGTCCTGACCAGGGTGGGAGCAGTTGCTCAGTAGTTGGAGCACTTGTCTGGCATGCATGAGGACTTGGATTCAAACCGTAGCACCACATACACAACTAAGTGTTGGAGACACAAATGCCGGATGGAAAAATAAATAAAATTGATCCTTTCTTTCACTCTCTCCCTCTCTCTCTCTTTATTTAAAAAAAAAAAGTTAAATAACAAGTTCCTAACCAATGCATGGGCAGCTCTAGAACAAACCTTGCACATTCAGGTGTTTCATATTGATCTGAAATGTTTGTCTTTTATGGTGGTCCACTAGATAGAGTGCTCTGGGGAACCTGTCACCTCCAGCAAACTGACTGAAGCTGAAGTGTACTCTGAAGGTGGTAACAGGAACCTAGAAATACCTGCTGACCACACATTCTGCAGGTGGGCAGTAAAGCCTTCCTTGAAGAAGGAACTGAGCAGCTCAGCCTGGCCATACTATATGCATGGTACTGCCCAACATTTACTCACTCAAACGGACATAAAACCAGAAAGCAATGAAAATATTGAGAACTAATGAGAAATGACAAAAAAATGCTATTAAATGAACAAAAAATAAATGGGAAAAATTACATATATTTGAGTTATTTCTTCAGTAAGTTCTACCTTATGTTGTAGGGATAGCTCCCTCTCTCTGTAAAGAAACAAAGTTCTGATAGCTAAACACTTGGTTCTCCACTTCCTTTTGTTTATTTCAAGACAGCAGTTGTTGATTTGTTAATTCCTTTCTTTGTCACTCTTAATCTCACTGTGATTAAGCATCTCTCAAACTTAGGGACAATTTTCATACTGTTTACTTGCCTCTGAATTAAATTGTCCTGGGTATTAAAATCCATGACACAAATAATCAAAAAGTAAGAGAATGGAATCCTCAGATGTCACCAGCAGGAAAATAGCCCAGTAAAAGTGTGACAGGATTTCAACATTCACAAAGCACTAGGGAGCTATATTGTCAGAAATTGCAGAAGTCTCTCAATGACCTGTCACTGGCTTTTTTTCTGAACTTTATATTATTTATTTATAGTATAATAGCAAAGGGAGAGACCTTATGGTTTCTTTTCTTTGACATCCATTATATACAGATGAAAAATACACACACAAATTTAAACATAGTCACATACATCCATGCTCTCCTCATCTCCACAACACACACACACATACACACACACACACACCCCACAAATATTGTACCTACAGGTGGTAGGAATACGATTATAGATCAATCTAAAGGGTTAAATTTTTCTTAACTACCTTAGCTTGAACTTCAAATTTTCAAAATTGAAACTTGTTAAAAGTTATACTGATAGAACCTCATCATTGTATTGGATCGGATTCATCTTATACATGACATCTTTCCAAAACGTTCCCCAAAAGTATTGTCTGTGATCTTTTTGTATTTACATTTATTCAACTTCCCATCAAAGCCTTTCAATTCTCTTAAACCATAGCTTCAAAATTTTTAAAAGTTCTTATTTTGATTTGTTTTTTAATATGAATCTTGCAGATAACTCAAATTTGTTGTGTCTAGCTTTAGTCTTAAATTCTTCAACCAAACTTGTTTTTCACTAGTTGCTATACCTGCTTCTGATATATTATCATTATTCTTTACAGGTGAAATTTTGGGTGTATTTTTACCTTGAATATCTCCTTTAGTAGTTTTAGATAATTAATTAACATTAAAAATACATTAAAATTATCTGCTAAATTTTCTCTTTGTTTCTGTTTGTACAAGTATCTTAAGGTCAAGTCATTGCTACATCTCAATAAGACTATTGAAATAAATGTGTCTTTACCAATGTCTCCTTAGCTCATTCATCTTTGATTCCTGAATTTGTACCACACACTTTATTCCATCACCACATCTGTTTTAGTCAGCTTTTGTCACCGCTGTAACCAAAAGACCTGACAAGAACAATTAGAGGAGGGAAAGTTTATATGGAGGCTCTCAGTTTCAGATCTCAGGCCAAGGATGGCCAACTCCACTCCTTAGGGCTTGAGGCAAGTAAAGCAGGACATCATGGTAGAAGGATGTGGCAGGGGAAAGCAGCTCAGGAATCACATCAGGAAGCAGGTGGAGAAAAGCAGACAGATAGGGAAAGAGGGAGACAAAGAGAGAGCTAGCATGCTCTGCTCAACAAAGACAAAATATATACCCTAAAGACATGTCCCCAACTACCACCTGTTTCAGCCACTGGAAACCTGCCTATAGTTACCACTCAGCTAATCCCTATCAGGGATTAATGCACTGATTAGGACAAGATTCTCACAACCCAATCATTTTACCTCTGAACATTCTTTGATTGCTTCACTCGTGAGTTTTTTGGGGATACTTCACATCCAAATCATAACTACATCCTATTGATTGTGAATTCAAAGTATATCCAGGCTCTGATTCACTGCCTTCTTGTTTACATGACAATTCAAACCACAGTCATTTCTCAGTTCTCTTCCATTAAACCAGATCTTCTTTATTCTCTCTTTACCCCTCCATCCAAGTGCATTCCTGCCTCTTGGTTTTCTTAACATGGATCCTTTTTAAACATATGAGTCCATACTACTGTTTTGCTCACACCCTGCCTGTGGATTACTCTCTTAGATTAAAATCCAAATTTTAGAGGCTGGAGCAGTGGCTCAGCGGTTATGGTGCTTGCCCTGCGTTCGCAAGTACATGGATTCAAACCCCAGCACTCACATATACAACTAAGTGTCAGAACAATGAAAGCCACGTGAAAAACTCAATAAAAATCGATTCTATCTCTCCTCTATTAAAAAAAAATCCAAAATTTATTCTTCCTTTTTTTTTAATGAGAGAGAGGGAAAGTCAGAGAAAGAGAAAGTGAGAATCAATTTTATTTAGTTTTTCGTGTGGCTTTCACTGGTCCAACAGTTAGATGTATATGTGTTGCTGGAGGCTCTGCTCCAGCACCCAAATTTTCTTATACAAATTTACAAGGTATTCCTGTATCAAAACAACTTATATTTAAAGAACAAATTTGCGTGCTACTATTTCTGTGAAATAAGCAAACTAAAGGAATTACTTGTATCTCAGCATTATACTGAGATAATTATATGAGTTGGTGTATAGCTGTATATCAATGCTTGGCACCAAAATAATGTTATATAAATGTTAGTTAATTTTGTTGTTGTTGTTGTTTCTGTTCTCATTATTGCTGGTATATCTCTTGTTTATATTTTACTGATTATTTACACATGAATATTTTTCATGTCACATGGTAATTCTCAGAATCATAATATTTAGTGTCTGTGTAATATTCCATCTTACATCACATCATTTTCATTTCTTGAATCCATTCATCTACTTATACACTCGTCATCCTTTCCAGTCTGCGTATTAAATCAGCTACAATCACTCTGAATAAAAGAAAGATAGTATAAAGTAGAAGGCAATAAAAAAGTAAAGAACACATGCATAAAACATATGATTGGATATATTCATTTTTCTCTCGGATGTTTCCACTAATGAAGATACGGTTTTCTCCATAATATCACGTGTAAATACTTAATAGTGCTGAGAGAGCATTTTCATGAGCAGCTTCTATTGATATGAAAGAGCTGTATGGAATTCTTTCTTCCAAGAAATGTGTTGGGCATAACGGGAGACATGGGTCCTAGTAGAGGTTAACTTTTCATTTGCCATATATAACCTTTACCTATATCAAGGGTGCTATGTGTACAAGTAATTCTGCCATTTATAGGGTCCAGTCCCTTTTCAACTGCCAGTAGTTATGATGAAACAGTAAATTGCATGAACCTCAGAAGACATCAGAGACTAATATGAAGGATATTAGTACTATATGTTGCACTGATCAACTGGTAAGGCGGAAAGAGAAAAATCACATCTTTTACAGATTGGCACTTTCAGCCAATCATACAAAAATGTATACTTATTTATTTTAAAATCTAAAGATAAATTTTCCTTTTAAGTAATTTTATTCTTTTGATGACTATTCGATTTCCTTAAATACCAGAGAAAACGTAAATTTGATTCTATCTTTAGAAATCATCTCTCAGAAACTTTTTTAGTTATTGAAAAATAGCTACAATGTTAAATGATTTCTCCAGGGCTGTAGCTACAGAATAGTAATTTAAGAGCCAGGCATAGTGGAGTATACCTGTAGTTCCAGTGATCCAGGAACATGAGTCAGGACAATGATAGTTCAAGCCAGCCCCAGCAACTTAGCAAGGCTCTAAGAAACTTAACAAGACCTTGTCTCAAAATGAAACATATAACGGGGCTGGGAATGTAGCTAGGAGGTTAACTGCCCCTTGTTTCAATCTTCAGTAAATAATAATAATAATAATAATAATAAATAATTTAAAAAGGAAAAGCTATGATCACCAAAATTTATAAACTAATTCTTTTAAATTTAATAATTTTATCAAAACTGTATTTTTCATTTTTACTTAGGTTTAAAGATTTCTTGAACAGTCGCACCTCTCCTTCACTGAGAATTTTGGCAGAAAATGTTTTCTACCTTTGCTAGGATATGTTATATTTATTTCCTGTACACTATATTCTTAGAGATTATATGTGAATTATATGTAAATTTTAAGTAAAAATCCCCTAAAAAACAGGACATTATGTGGAGACAATAAGAAAATGAACATTTAAAATTTATTCTTCTAAAGTTAGTCTTTCTTATGTGCCGTGGGAAAGAGCAACATGTAATGAACCAAATGTTCAAACCTCTTCCCAGCCCTGTTAAGCACAAATGCACATAGATACACTTACATCTTCACCACAGCTTGTTGAGATGTGGTCTCCAGGAAACCCTATTTCATAGGATGACCCCAGTTGTTTCTTTACAACAATATACATAATATTATACATTGTATATAATATTTAGATAATTATATAGATAATGTAATATATATAAGTAATATATATTACATTATAATTATAATTACATTGTATATTATATATATTACATTTTCTTGTCTTTTTAAAATTATATCTATGACAACAAATTATTTTATTAATTTTTACTCAGGATAAAAGGTTACTATGCCCCACTCACGAAACTGAGCAAAGGATGTCTGCAAATTCTTACAATGCCTGTCACCTGTGTGAAGTGGTTCACAAAGTGGGAATCCCTGCCAATGTAGTTGTTCTGAGAGACAAATGGAATCAAAGGGAAAGAAATGGTAGGGGAAATCAATGAAGACAATTTTAATTTGGCATATGTGAAATTAAATATAAATATTCACTTCCCCATTAAACTCTTTCTAGGGTAATCGAATATCTTTTTTCATGGTTGTTCTTTACTCTCACTCATTCAACACTTTTTTCTTTCAAATTTCAGGAATTAATTTCAAGCTCTAATTAAAAATTTACCTGACATATTGTGCATATATTATTTAATAGAATTTAAAAAGCTCTATTTAAGGTGAAAAAGAATAGCAGAAGTGCAGCAGAGACATCAGAAACATCAAGAGGTTATTAGGAAGAAAACAGTTAAATTATCTTTAAATATTGGGAAGATGTCAATCTCTTGGTGACGGGTGCACATTTCCCAAAGTTCAAATTTTTGCTCAAAGCGTAAGTTGTATTATTGACAACAGATATTGTCAGTTTTCTTTGACATTACACAAAGTATTCAATTTTGGAGAACCTAGAAATCAGTCTGTGACCTCTTTTCTTCTCCGTCTGTTCTTACTCTTAAAGTGAATTAAGCTATTACCATAGTTTTAAAATATTAAGATATCACCTTTCTGCTAATAATTTTTTTTTAAAAGAGAGAGGGACAATGAAGAGAGAGAAAGAGAGAATCAATTCTATTTAATTTTTCTTGTGGCCTTCGTTCCTCCAACACTTAATTGTGTATGGAGTGGTAGGGTTTAGACCCGCATCCTTGTGCATGTCAAGCAAGCTTTGCAAATGCAGAGACACTGCTCCAGCCCTGATATATTTTTTTTTTTTTAAGAGAGAGGGACATTGAGAGGGAGAGAAAGAGAGACTCAACTTTATATAGTTTTTCATGGGCTTTCTTGGCTCCGACACTTAGCTGTGCACTTGGTGCTGGGGTTTGAACTTGTGTCCTTGGGCGCCATAAGCATTGAGCAACCACTCCAGCCCTAGATCATTCCGAAGTCACCATTTTGCTTTGTTTTCAACTGTGTGTCAGCAAAGACACTTTATTATTGGGGACATCTTGGTGTTATTGTTTAGTTTAGGTAGGGTGATACTATGAACTAATTTACCCGCAAACCTTGCACTACAATATCAAATGTCACCACAGCAAAAAGAGTGTAAAACCAACTTACTATTCTTTTGGAAATATTTCTCAGCATACCTCCTTCCTGAAAGAATATTGTGGACCACACGGGGACCCATGGAATATGTGGTAAGAAGTTCTGGCTCTGCCTGAAGCCATTTTCTGACTGGATGGTTTGTTCACCTCATCTTTGCAGTCCAAATTCTCATAAGAATCAACTTTTATGTGCAATTCAAATGCCATTTCATCCTTGAAATATTTCCATACTACCTATATCAATAATAATCTGTTTTATGTAGAAATTAACAAACAATACAACTCTCCTAAGGAAGGTGCATGCGATGAAATGTGTGATCCCATCCTTCATGAGGCCATATTCTGCAATGACAGATTCCCATATGAAATAATAATTCACAACACAGTGTGAGCTGTGTAGACTTAGATATGAAGGCACATTCCATGGAAAATGGAGAACTAGTTTGGAAGGTGATAATCTTAAAGCCAGAGATGTCTGTGCAAAGTAGTAAACAGTTGAAGCAGGTAGTACTTTGGGGTACAGAAAGGAGGCCGTACATATTAAAAATAATGTACATACTTGTATTTACAAAGGCAGAAATATCAACAATGTGGTGAATTCAATTCAGTGGAGTTAGTATTAGACATGAGAGATGGGGCAGATTTAGGTCCACGTCTAGTAGAGCATCAGTTTTTAGGATCACAATAATGTCACATAGGGGGAAAAGGTGAATTTAGCAATTCTAAATGAGAATAATGGACTTTTCCAGTGCTATCTGAATAGACAACAAGTTTGTTCCCATTCACTCTTGTTTTTACCGTAAGTGGATAACCCTGGGAATGTTGTTGTTTTATGATGTGGTGAGACAAAGATTCTGAACATTGCCACTAATCATAAACTGGGATTTGCCAAAGATCTAAAATTCTGTATTTAATAATTCACTCAATTGTCCAAGGATGACAGTGAAGAAAAAAAATATTTTTTGATATGTCTAAGGGACAAAATTTTCAAGACTATTTTTTTTTTGTGGTACTAGGATAGAACCAAGGGGTGCTTAAACACTGAGCCATATCCCCAGTCCTATTTGAAATAGATTTTTAATTTGAGAAAGAGTTTCACCAAGTTGCTCAGCACCCCACTAAGTTCTGAGACTGTCTTTGAACTTGCCAAACTTTTGCCTCAGCCTTTGTAGTTGCTGGGATTACACATGTAGGCTACTGTACATGGTTATTTCATGGAGTTCTGATGGTAAGAAAATACCTTCAAATAAAGGTTCCAATTAAGGGAATGCAATATGATGTTCCTTCTTAGTTTCTACAAGTATCTCTTAATTTTTACTTATTATGTCCCAATAGCTACTTTTATAATCTTTTTTTTTTCATTGTTGTACATTTTTTAAAAATTTTGCAAATTTTTTAAAATATCTGACTCAATAGCTATAATCTTTGTTAGGACCTAACTCTATACCACATTATCTTATCCAAATGATTAAAAATGCATTTATTTGTTTTTCCAAAGTGATTTCTTTATATTTTACCAAAGTTAATGTTCCTTACAAATAATTTTATATATTTATAAATAGCTTACATGTGAATTCCACATGGCATCCAAGGTCTGCTTTCTGAGGGAAAGAAAAATGTCCTAATATTAATTAATTTTACACATTTAGTGCCTATATTTGGGTAATCTTTTAGTTTGATTCTTCTTCATGAACCTAAATGCTGGGTCTTGATAATTCTTTCTCCCTTGTTTTAATATTTTCAAGTATCTTTTCTTTCCTTTTTCTAAAGGTAAGGTGTATAGTACCCTAAAGAGAATATCTTTTCTTGACTCTCTTTCTGTCTATGTGAATGATCCTTCCTCATTCCAATCCTCCAAGATGTTCTCCAGCTTTTATGTGCCTATTCTGTCAGCTAAATTTTCTGTCCTCATATTGGAAAATGTCATATCAACATAGTGGGCTACCTACTACATATCAAAATTATATGTCCTAGAATAGTCAGTTTATAGTGAGAATATTGCATAGACAAAACTAATGTAAACATTTGAAATCATAAGAAGAAAATATATCAATTTATGTTTAACTAACTACTATGCTTGTCCATTATATTGATTTAATTATACTCCAGATCTTGAATAAAAATGGATATATAATAGATTATGTAATTCTTATATGATACAAAAAATAACTTGAAGCCTATTTTCCCTGGTACTAAATGCTAAAAAAATATCAATCTAACAAATGTGATATTCAACTAAACTGCTAAAATCACATGAATTTTATAGGGTAAATATCATATGATAATTAATTGCTGTAATTGAGATCACATCATAATGGGTTAGTTACTAAAAGCCTTACCCACTTGAGGAGACAAGAACATTCATTTAAGAAAACCTATTTTAAAGTGGTAATTTAATTTAAAAAATAGGGCATGTAATACTGCTAAATATCAAAGCAGATAAGGAATGCACAGAGTAGCCTACCAATGAAATAAAAGCTGAATTCCCAACACTTGCGCTTTCATTGTTTTTCTATAAATCCCAAATTTTAATTTACTGAACCCTCATCGTTTTGCAAGTAATTTAATTCAGGTCATATCTATAAGCAATAACTAGATTCACTAGACAGTTCACTAGGACCTCAGGATACAGAGTTCATGCACTGTTCATTTTTATTAAAGTCATGAAGCTCATCTTGGGTGGCCCTGTGTAGTGACATTCCCACTACTGTGAATCTGTTATCTTCTGCTAAAAACAGACTTTTGTTAAAGACTCACTGTGCAGTACAGTACTAAAAGGAAGATTTGAAAGTGTATTTAATTTATCAAAAGAGGAGCAAGAATGTTCAATCTATGTAGACATAGTCTAGGAGATGGAGCTCTAGTGTATATTTCTTTCTTTCTAATTTTATTTCCAAGTAAAAAGTGTGTTTTATGAAATGATTTGACATTCCAAATTGGCATTCATTAGACTTCACATAGCTTTTCCCTTTTGTGCATCATTCTAGTGTATACGAGATCTGTCAATATCAACATTTCTAAATACATCAGTACACAACACCAGAGCACATCGTCAGTCCTCTCCCAGAGGTCTGGCATACAGCAGCGTATATCACTCATTTCTCAAGTTTCATTTCATCTAACGTGCTTGTTTCACAGAATCGCCATCAGTCATCCTTAATCTCCTACAGGTAACATTGGGAAGAATGCCTCTAATCCCTACTTCTTTCAAATCTCTATTTTGAGAGTCAGGAGATCATTTGATGTCAAATTTTACTTGAAAAGTCACACAGATGATGTATGTATGTTTCTGATTTTGAAAAAGAACATCTGAATCTATAATAACATGAAAAATTGCCCAGAGCACTGTGTGTTCTCTTCATCCAGCAGCCGGTTTATTCTAATTTCCTCTTAGCACACTTCCAAGATCATGCATCTGTCATTTGGAGCTGAGCAACATGGAGATTCACCACTGTTCTAGGCAATTGGATCTTGATAACATTGCTGTGTTTCCAGGGTTGGATGCCAATAAATTATCTTTAAGTGATTTTAAAGTGGATGGTTGGCTTCCGTTTACTAAGAGGTGTACCTTTCTTTTACAGTTCAATGCTGTCCTTAAGCTTAAAATTGGCAGCCTGAGTATATAAGTTTGGAAGACATAATGCATTTTATATCTAGGGTTTAGTTTTGAAGACATTCCACCATCATGCCTAGGTGTAGGCAGAAAAACATTAATTAGAGTTATTGATTTTTTTATTTTTTTCAAATTGTACATATCCTTTAGTAGACAAAAATAATCCTGCTCTAAACACACACACACACACACACACACACACACACA
>PVKS010027777.1:0-27127 GCA_004027875.1 Aplodontia rufa
ACCTCAGAAATGAACAATTTTTTCACTTTGTATTTTTCCACATTTTCATTGGTGCATTATAGTTGTACATATTGACGGGATTTGTTGTTACATATTAGTACTTGCACACATTATAACAACTAATTTAGCCAATATGACTCCCCAGAGATTAACACTTTGTAAAGGTGAGAAGGGAAGGGGAGAGGTCAGGTTGCAGTGCTGTCCCCATGGCAGCCTGAGCTGATACCCATCACCACCACCAAGAGGAACTCTCCTACTACAATGGTCCAAGGTGGGCGAGAGAGCCATTACAACCTAGAGTCCTTTAGCAGATATGCACCACCATGGATGGCAGCAAGACCTTGGGTAAGGCAGCTTTCAACCGAAGCAATTCTGAAGGGACCAACAACCAAGCTGCCTGAACACAGTAGTCCCAGCTGGGTGGGGGTGCAAACCCCTTATTCCTTATGGGGAACTGAGGACTCACACATCAGATACCACCATGCGAACACAGAAGTAACAGTGGAGGGACAAAGCTTTGCCTCGGGTTCTCAAAACCTAGTGTGAACCACTTTAAATAATGACTTCATTATGTTCCACGTAGTCAGTAAAAGGTTTTAGTTAAAATTACAAAACTGACTTGAAGAAAGTTTGTACTTTCTGTCCCAATTGCCAATGCTGCTAGGGAGGGCTCTGCTTGAGGGGAAATGTTTTGGTTATAACCTGTAGGAATTCTAAATCAGACATGGATGGCAGCTGTCTGGAACCAGGATACCAATTTCAAGTAGATAAAGATGAGCAGAGCATGTTTGCAACCTGGACGTGTTTGTGACTCCCAAGGTTGGAAGTAATAGCCAGTCCAAAGGGCTTAAGTGCAGCCATGTTTCACCAGCTGAATTCCCTCTCTTGATTGATGAGACGTTTAGGCAGAGAATGAGCTTGATCTTTTCCACTGCCCATCTAATGCCTGTGATTCACAGATCTTCTGATTTCAACAGCAGGGTCAGGAATCCTCACAGCATGGGAGTGCAAGTGGGAGAGTTGATCCCTTAGGTCAGTGTTGGAACAGCTGTGCAAGGTAAAAGTAATAACACATTCCTTCAACTTCCAAGCTAGCCATGACTCATGGTATGTGCAGGGTGGCAAGGAAAGATCATTAAAGCACAAGGAAAAGACAAGAAGTAAGATGCAAGGCTTAGATGACATAAACTTGTAGGAGTAGGATAATGAACATCACCAGAAATTTAACATATTTGGTTGATCAGAACCGAAGTAGGAAAATACTCATCTGATGAGCCAATAACGCTTACAATGAACAATTTCAAAGACTTAGAATTCGTACATTAATCTCCAACTGATGGAGTGTTTGGAAATGAATTGCACATTAGAGGTGAGAATCGACTCACCAGATGACTCACAGAACTGTGAATGTATGGCTTCACCATTATTTGGAATGTGTTTTTCTTAAGGAAAAGACTTCCAACCTAAGGGGGGATTTGTCTATTGATTGGGTTGGCTTTTTGATTTTCATTTTGGTTTTTGAGTGAACCCAAGCCCCTGAGAATACTAAGCACACACTCTACCACTGAGCCACACACACACAGCCCCTAGTAATTTTTTTTTCTTTATTAAAATCAGAAAAATGCAAGCACATGTATTTTCAGGTTTTCATATTTTTTAATCATTGTACATGACTTTGCATATAAATTGGCTCAATCAACTCAAAATTTTAATTCAAGTAATATAAAATTATCACTATCAGTCTTACTGCGTATGTGTATGATCAGGAGAGTTCAGGAGACATAGAGAAGACTAGATAAGATTAATCTGGAGTCAAACAGATATGGGTTCATTCCTCAGCTCTGTCACTAACTAGCTGTGTAGCTTTACACAAGTTTCTAAACCTCTCTGAGCCTGCTTACTCACCTATTAAATGAAGATAATAAAAATACCTACCAAATAGGGCCACCATGAGTATTCAGTGAGGTAAAGTATACAAAACGGTTAGCAGAGCACCCAGAAAACACTCTTCTCTGCTACCGCAGTTGCTGCTCTCATGATTGTTACTCTGGTGTTATTGTCGTTGCCATCATTATTGTCACTATTATGGTATATCCAAGCCTAAAGAATGAGACTCCTGCAAGGAAGGGTGGCATTTTTGATCCATGCTTCAAGAAGTAGCTGTTCTCTAAACTTTCAGGAAAATAGTGCCATCTTGGAAAAAGTAATTAAAGATTAGCTGAGAATCCTACTTTTTCTTTTCCCATGCTTTCCCCAATGGTTGAATGAAGGGAAGCTAAGTGCCAGTTTCTTCTCAAACAACAGATCTGCTTTAAAGTCAAGGATGGATTCAGAAAATCCAAGCCCTACCCTGGGTTCTGGTTGAATATCCATGCCAAGACAGCCTCATTACCATATGCCATGTCTGTGAAGACAAAGGGAAATCTCTTGCCACACCAGTTATATGGGAAACAAAAGAATACCTTCCTAACCTTGGCTGGACACCACTCCCACTTCTGTTAACACACGGGCTCTCCATCCATATGCTCCAAATTAGTGGGACGGAGATTTGTGTTAATTTTGCAGTCTGAATTATTCTCAGACTCAACTTTCTTATCAATCCAACCCTTTTGACAGCAGTGTAGCCTGGATTATTGTAAAATGAATATTAATAACAAATTGTCATGATTTGGATAAGAGATCAAAAAAAAACCTCATGATTAGATGATGAGAGTATGACTTAATTAGTGGATTGATCCATTTGGTAGATTAATAGTTTGAAAGGATTATTGTGCTGGGTGATAACTGTGGGCAGGTGGGATGTGCTGAAGGAATTGGGTCACTGGGGTACACCCTCGGGGATTATGCTTTGTCTTCTGGTTCCCCCCGTGTCTGCTTCCTTGCCATCATGAACAGAGCTGCTTTCCTCTGCCACGCTCTTCCACTGTGACGCTCTGCCTCCCCTCTGGCCCAGAACAATGGAGTAGGCCGACCACGGACTGGGCCCAAACTAAACTTCTCCTTCTCTATGTTGTTCTTGTCAGGGATTTTGGTCACAGCGACAAAAAGCTGTGTGAGAGAGAGAGAGAGAGAGAGAGAGAGAAAGATCAGACTCTATCCTGGGTACTCAGGAAAATTAATTCAATCTAGGAAGGAAGGAATCATTTGCTATTATTTACATGCCACACATTACATAAATAAAGTGCAATAAAGTGTTTCCAATGCTGTCATCAAAGTAAGTCTCGGAAAAACTGATTTTGCCCGGGTACTTCATAGAAGACTTGGTACCAGAGGTGAATTCTGAGTCTTTAAAGATGAATAAATGGCCACAGGATGGGCATTTGGTGTGAGGACAGCAGAAAACACATTGAGTGTGACAGATTCATTGTTATCAGAATCGCAGGTTCTGCTGGTTTTTGTTCAGTTATAAAACTCAGGAGACAGGAGACAGAAGTTGGTGGAAGAAAACAGTTTTATTCAAAGCCAGTCTTGAGGAAGCTTGTGGAGATCGTTTCTGTCTCAAATCATCATCTTCGGTGGGATTCAGGGGCGTGAGAAGCTTTTATTTATTCATTTATTTTTTAAAGAGAGAAGGACAGAGAGAGAGAGACACAGAGAGAATCAATTTTTATTTAGTTTATCACATGACTTTTGTTGCTCCCACACTTGGTTGTGTACATGGGTGCTGGGGTTTGAACCCATGTACTTGCATATGCCGGGCAAGCGCCGTAACCGCCGAGCCAACACTCCAGCCCCCTATGAGAAGCTTTTATAAGAAGAAAGGGAGTTCAGAGGGACAAAAGCAGGAAATACACATGTGTAGATTTTGCTAAGCAGTGCTAGCCAGAGAAAATTTTACAATCCCAGTTTTTCTACCATTTCCAGTGCCTGCCCAGGCTTTAGAATCAATTTCTCAGTTTCCATTCTTAGCATGAGTAAGTTCAGTTGCAGAAAATTAACTTAGATGAGAATTTAATTTTAAAGGGGCTCTGATCCATCATGAATATTGCTAACCAACGCTTACTCTATCTAAGTAACTGCAAGCAGCTTGGGCCGGCTGAAGCCTATATATGGTAAGGAAGCATTAAATGAAAGTAGAGCAGGGATGTTGCCTAGTCAGCATATAAAATTGGCTAGCACAGGTGAGGCAGGAAGGAAAAGAAAAACTGATGGCCAGGAAAGTATCTTAAGGGCAACAGCAAGAAGGGCTGAGCAAAGCAAGAGGCAAGCAGAGCAGGAGGGCAAGAAGGGAGATGATAGCAATCCCAGGAGAGCTGTGGATGGGACCGCAAAAGAACCCCTCCAAAAAAATAATAGAATGGTTGACAATATTAAATGATACAGATAAGTCAAGAAGATGGCAAAGATCAAGAATACAAACAACAACAAATGCTGGAGAGGGTGTGGGGCAAAAGGAACATGTATACATTGTTGGTGGGACTGCAAACTAGTACAACCACTTTGGAAAGCAATATGGAGACTCCCCAGATAATTAGGGATGGGGGGATGGAGCAGTGGCTTAGCAGTTGGAGCCTTGCCTGGCATGTGAGAGGATCCAGGTTCAAACCCCAGCACCACATATGCAGCTAAGTGTCAGAGAAACAAAGGCCATATGAAAAAATAAAGCAAGTTGCTTCTCTCTTTTTTCCCTCTCTCTCCCTGTACCCCCCCAAAAAAAAAAACCAGGGATGGAACCACCTTATGACCCAGCTATCCCACTCCTGAGTATTTTCCCAGAAGATATAAATTTGGCATACTACAGCGAAACAGCTACATCAATCTTTACAGCAGCACAATTCATAATAGCTAAATTATGGAATCAATCCAGATACCTATCATTGGATGAATGGACCAAGAAACTGTGGTACAGGGGACTGAAGCAGTGGCTCAGTGATTGGAGCACTTGCCTGGCAATACCATGTACACAACTAAGTGTCAGATAAACAAAGGCCAGATGAAAAATTAAATAAAGTGATTCTTTTTCTCTCTCTCCCCCCTCTCTCTTTAAAAAAATAGAAAAGAAAAAGAAACTATAGTGTGTGTGTGTGTGTGTGTGTGTGTGTGTGTATATATATATACACACTGGATTTCTACTCACCTATCTAAAAACAATGAAATCATGGCCTTTGCTGGTAATGGATGGAGATGGAGAAAATCATGCTGAGTGAAATTAGCCAAACCCAGAAATGCAAGGGACAAATGTTTTCTCTAATATGTGGAAGCTAGAGTACAATATGGGAAAAGAGTGCGAGAACAATAAATTTAGACAACGGACTCATCAAACACAGATTACCAATCCAACTGGGGTCAACCTCACAGGCTGGGGGCATGGAGTGGAGAGGAGGCCAGGGGGAGGAGGGAGAAGAGGAGGGTGAGAAGGGAGAAGAGGAGGGTGAGGAGGGCAAAGGGGGGATATATGATGTGTGCGTATATTAAAGTGTAACAACTAACCCCTTCAATATGTAAAACTATAATGCACCATAAAAAAATATTTGACGTTAAAAAGAAAAGAAAAGAAAAGTTGATTTTTTGCTCAGGAAGCAAGGAAGGAAACTCTTTGACCCCAGGGGTTTGAGAACCAGTCTGAGTGACATAGGGAGACTTTGTCTCAATAAAACAAAATGAAACAAACAAAAAAGGTGAGTTTTACTGCATGTAAATTATACCTCAATAAATCTGATATAAAAAGTGAAACTATAGAAAAATATAGTGGTCATAGAGCATTAATAAGTGATGAAAGCAGATTTATGGTCATTTTTATAAATGAAGGATTTTGTGCACAAATAGATAATACAGAAACACGTGCAAAGAAAAGTATAGAAGAACACATAGAAATATTTCAACTATAATTGTGTTTGAGAAAATAGACCATAGGTGAATTTTAACTTTGTACTTTTGTTCCTGTATATTCTCTAAGTTTTCTTTAACAAATACATATCTCCTTGGGCATGGTTGTGTGCACCTTTAGTCCTGTAGTTATAGCTACTCAGGAGGCTGAGGCAGGAGTCAAGGAGTTCAAGATCATTCTGAGCAACATGGAGAGACTGTATCTCTAAAATTTAAATAAAAAGTAAAATAAATCAATATCTCATGTAATTTTTCTAACGTACATTTTTGTTGATATTGGAGGAGTTAGAGTTTTTATGTTTTGTTTTGTTTTGTTTTGGGTGCTGGGGACTGAATCCAGGGCCCTGCACATGCTAAGCATGTCCTCTGCCACTGATTTTGATCCTCACCCCCAAGCTGAAAGTTTTTAAAGAACATATCAGGGAGCAGTGGTTCAGCGGTTACGGTGCTTGCCCAGTGTGCGCAAGTACATGGGTTCAAACCCCAGCACCCACATACACAACTAAGTGTCAGAGCAACAAAAGCCATGTGAAAAACTCAATGAAAATTGATTCTCTCTCTCTTTCTCTCCCACTGTCCTTCTCTCTTTAGAAAGAAAGGAAAGAAGAAAGAAAGAAAGAAAGAAAGAAAAAGAAAGAAAGAGAAAGAAAGAAAGAAAGAAAGAAAGAAAGAAAGAAAGAAAGAAAGAAAGAAAGAAAGAAAGAGAGAGCATATCAGAATCAGGTGAGATTAGAGACAGATATTCTAATATGGTCTGAGGGACTTGGCTACTCAAGGAGAAATTTACTAGAAGCAGATTCAGTCAAGGATAGGAGGTTTTGCTTCATTTGTTTTTATTTTGAAATGAGTCTTTTCTATCAGGAAAGAGTGAGGCAAGAGGCCTGAACAATCAAGTAGTGACATAGTATGCCCTGAGAGATACTGTCATGGAATAGTGTTGGAACAAATCCCAATCATGCTCAAAAGCCTCTATGACTCATGCCTCTCTGAAAGAAGAGTTCAGGACCAACCCCACTCTTTTGTTCAGTCTTGCCCTGGGTGCTCAGCCACACATACTCGGGCAATTAGCTAGCACAGGGCTTACTCATCCCCAGCCACAGCCTGAACTCTGCTGCTCCAGGCCTCTATTCAGCCCCCTTGATCGGGAATGCATTCCCATCTCTCCCTCTCTTCAAATGAGAAACAACTCTAATACCCCAGGACTCTACCACTCTGCCTATACCTCTTTCACATTCATGTGGCTATATTCTGGGTTACCTGTAATTCTTCTCTTCCTCTGTATTCTTAACTTCTTGGGCATCTTTATATCTTCCACTGTGCTGAGAACATTGCCTTATAAATGTTTATTGAGTTTCACTGAAGATGGCATCAGACTGAGGGTCCCAAATTGAGGTACATCCAAAATGTGAAACATTTATATAGTGGTCTGATTGCTAAATTAGCCCTACATTCAGATCAATTATAGGAAAGAAACTACATTGATAGTCCATTGCAAAACAAAAGTCTTGCATCTTAGAGTTACTAAGTGATACAACACAGAAATGGTCTACCAACAGAATTCAAGTATAAATATAACCAAATTAAGATTTATTTCAATAATATTTATTTATAGTCTATTTCTTGTCAAAGGAAGCAGGTGTTTCAAATACATACCTATTCTTAAGTGTATTTACAGGGTCAACTACCAGTTTATTCTCACCATTAACTGTCATGTCAGCATATTCTCTGAGAAAAGGTCCAGCTAGACATTTTCTTAAATAGGAGTGAGTGCTCTGAACCTTGAACTGGACAATTGAGTTGTTTGTTTTTTTCCTGGCTTGCTTTTCAGTGTTTTTTAAGTTCTATGAATTGAACCCAGGGCATCACACATGCTAGCCAAGTGCTCCACCACTGAGCTACATCACCAGCCAGGTGGTTGTTCATTTCTTAACTATAAATGCAATTATGACAAAGTACAATTAGTAGAAACACACAAACCGTGTCGATGCGTCTGATGCCTAAGTGACCTGGAAATCACTAAATGCAGGTGACACAGTCAATGTCTTTTAAATGTTCTTGTAAATCTTTCTTGTTCATGTAGCCAATCAGCTTTCCTGCAACTTTTGGACTCTTTTGGGTTCTATGACTAGGTCATCCTGGAAATGTGAAGATTGCCAAGAATGAGGGCATAGCTGTGTGATAGCAGGAGATTTCTCAGGACAGTAATGCAAGAAGATAAAACCAACTTTAGGTCAAAACTCACAACTCTGTGTACGGGTGGGTGGAATCTGACAATGGCACCAAGCCTGTGTGGTGGCCTTCCACATGTGTTGGAAAAGGTTCTCAGCTGTAAGTCAGAAGATTAGAGTAACCATTTTTACAGAGTAGGAGGATCATCAACTGAAAGGTTGTAACTGAAGAGTAGTTATAATCATCAAAGGCAAATAAGTAAGGAGGGAGAAAAGGGAAGGAGGAGGTTGAGGTTGGGTAGAGGGAGAAAGAAAGTTCCATTTGTCTTCGCCCATTTTGTGCTGCTATAATAGGATATCATAGGCTAAGTAATTTATGAAGAACATAAATCTGTTAATCAACGACCTGGAGGCTCAGAAGTCCAAGATCAAGTTTCCAGCATCTGGTGAGGGGCTTCTTGTTGTGTTTTCACATGGTGGAAGGTAGAAAGGCAAGCAAAGGACAATCACTTTGCTCTCAAATGGAAGAACAGAAGAAAGAAAAGCCACTCTGACCAGATCCTGTTGTAGCAGCATTAACGCATCATGAGAGTGGAGCCCTCAGGATCTGAACACCTCCCATTAAAATCCTTTGCAACATCATTGCACTGGGGCAAGAAGCAGAGAGCTTCAAAATGAATTTTTGGGAGGACAAAAATATATAACCTAGAGCATCTTTGAAGAAGTCTAATGAATAGTAGTCAAAGATAAAAGAAAAACCAGAGAATGTGATGTTGTATTGTTTGTGGTGATCAGTCTCAAATGCCAAAGAAAACCTACGAGGTAATTTAAAGATAGCCACAAATTATATTTTACTCTTTCCTTTAAGAAATTGGGTTCTGGGCTGGAGTGGTGGCTCAGTGGTTGCAGCACTTGCCTGGCATGCGCAAGGACCTGATTCGAACCCCAACACCATATACACAGCTACGTATTGGAGAAACAAAGGCCAGATGAAAAACTTCAAAAAGTTCATTCTGTCTTTCTCTCTAAGAAAAGAAAAAAAAAAACTTTGGGTCATGGTCAGGCACGGTCGTGCACATCTATAATCCCAACATCTTGGGAAGTTGAGGCATGAGGATCACAAGTTCAAAACCAGCCTCAGCAATTTAGCAAAGCCCAGAGTACTTAGTGAGACTCTGCCTAAAAGTAAAAGATAAAAAGGACTGGGGATGTGGCTCAGCAATTAAGCGCCCCTGGGTTCAATCTCGAGTACCAAAAAAAAAAAAAGGAAAGAAATCTATCCTCCACCTTGACAAATGCACTTCATAATGACAACATTACAAGATATGTTTAAAAATAAGAGAGAGAAAATGTGGGTTCTATGCCCTGTCCTCTTAAGACTGGGTGGGTTGAGTGACTGTGTGGCCAGTAGAACATGGTGGAAGTAATGCTGTGCTTCACTTTCAGAACTATACCTTAAGAGAACAGTAGCTTCCACTTCTGAGCTCCTTGAATGCTCAGTCACAGGGAAACCAGACTATGATTACTCTGATATCATCATGGTGTGAGAAAGCCTAGGACAGCTCTGCCCAGCCACTCATGGCTGCTCCAACCATCCTGGCCCAGGCACCACCTTCCCAGGCTTCAGCCACCCTCTCACTATACCTGAATAGCAGAACATAGGTGAGAGCTGATCTGCTAAGTCCAATAAACCTATAAAACTGTGAGAGATCAATATTTAAATTTTTTTAAACAACCATTTTTTTTCTGCTTTTTGGTTTTGGGGTGGTTTTGGTTTGTTTTTCATTTTGTTTTTGGTACCAGGGATTGAACCCAAACCATTTAACCACTGAGCCACAGCCCCAGCCCTTTTCAATTTTTAGTTTGAGATAGGGTCTCACTAAGTTGCTTAAGGCCTCACTAAATTGATGAGACTGGCTTTGAACTTGCAATCGTCCTGCCTCAGCCTCCCAAGTTACTGGGATTGCAGGTGTGCACCACTATGCCTGGCTTAAATAACTAAAAATTTTGATGTATCTCATTTTAATCCCAACTAGGGGCAACATCAATGGATGTAGTATAATCCATTTCTGATGCTAACTATCCAGGGTAAAAACAAAGTGCTCTCCAAGATTACTTGAGTTTCCTACTGCAAGTTCTAGGGAATCCCCAGGCCACTCACACTTCTGATAGGCTGGCTAGAATTTCAAGGGTTCTCCTAAACCCCTCAAGTTTGCTAAAACCACTCACAGTACTCAGAAGAAGGCTATATTTGCAATAATAGCCTTATTATAAAAGAGTACACATAGGGCACATGAGATCTCGAAGGAAATATGGAGCTTTTGTACCCTCCGTCACACATCACCAGTTCACCACATCAATGTGTTCGCCAACGTGAAAGAGTTTTTATTGGAATTTCCTTACAAAGGAGTGGTTGATTAACTCCTTGACCACATTGAGCTCAATATCCAGCTCCCCTCTCTGGAATGATAGGGAACCAAAATTCAAGGGTCACATGTTAAAGTCCACAAGTAGGTTTTTAAATCCTTCTCACTTGACCTGTGTTGAAAGGGAAGCACCTCAGTCCCTTCCCCCATGTTGGGGGAGAGAGTACAGCATGCCTGTAACTCTCTTGAAAATAGTGAAGAGGTGGATGATCGACTAACAATAGCTAGACCAGTTTTGGACCAATTCCTTTTACAAGCCCTGCATAGTGGCCCATATTGTTAGTTTCTCACCCACTTGCCCATCTTCAAAATCCTTATATTGCATTTAAGTTTTTATTTTTTTAAAAGAGAAAGGGACAGTGAGAGAGAGAGAAAGAGAATCAATTTTATTTAGTTTTTCATTTGGCTTTTTTTGCTCTGACACTTCATTGTTTACGTGGTGCTGGGGTTTGAACCCATGTCCCTGCACACACAAGGCAAGCACCGAAACCACTGAGCAGGGCTCCAGCCCTGAATTTAAGTCTTTGCTCCATAATGATTAGTAGAAAAAGCAAAACGTTCTTTTTTTTTTTTTTTTAGATGTAAGAGTGAAGAAAGCAAGAGAAAAAATTTTAAAAATATGCAAACACTGATGAGTACTATAAAGGAAAGGTTCACCAGATATGGTAGACTTTGGTGGCACCCCATGAGCCATGCCTCCTGGTGTTTTGTCCTGCAGTAATCTCCTTCCACGTTGACACTGAGTTTGGCCATGTAAATTAATTTTCACCATTGGGACATTATGAACATGTGTCAGCAGAAATTTGATTTGGCCTCTTGGAATGTGGTTTCTTAGAATCCGTTGCTAATCTGTGAAAAAAAAGCAGCCACATACAGGGGTATACATGAAACATAATCAAGGGCTCTCGCCCACAGTACCAGCTGAGGTTGCAGTTGGTAGCCAGCATGATATAATAGCCTTGTGAGCTACCATCTTAGCACACCAGCCAACCCCTGATCAACCAAAGGAATCATAAGTAATAACTCTTTTAGTATTTAAACCATTGGATTTTGAAGTGGTTTACAACATGGAAATAGATAACAAAACACAGGGCTATGAGAATAAAAGCAAAAGGAAAAATATAGTCTGGAAAGGTAAAGCAGCCTTTCCAGAGAAATTAATGATTTGCATGGAACCTGAAAGAAAGTATGGTTTAACTTCCAGGCAGAAGGAGCAATATCCACAAAAACCATGTTTGAAGGGCAGAAGATGCCTTCAAAAGTTAAATGAGGATCATTTTCTTGTGAATCTTTCCTATGAAACATATAGAAGGGCAAACATATGTATGCATACATATTTCATTTATTTGATAAAATAATAGTATATTTAAGAAGTAAATGACCCTCCGACTTCCAGGAGAAGTCCAATTAACTTGGGGCTTAAGTAGAGTGAAACATGGAACCATGGGGAACCCAAAGAGGGGAAACCATGGTCTGGCACCAGTATTGGCTTGTTCTGTCATTACATTTTTGTTCTTGTTTGTTTGACGATGAACCCCTCCAAATTGTAAGACCATGTTTATCGAATAAAAATTTTAAAAAAAGAAAAGAAGTAAATGAAAGCCCAGAGCTAAAACTGATGTCTATTCTTGCTTATTCATACAGATTTGCTATTATGAGCCATCTGTGACATGAACACATTGTGCTGAGACCATCTGTAATGTTCCTAATCTGATGGTTTAAATAATGGCTTATGCCCTCATTAGAAGATATTAACACCCCAAAAAAAACATTTGTTGGAAATGCCAAGGTACTGATCCTTTCAGGTTCTATCAAGTGGTTACATTATAAACTAATACATGTAAGAGCAGGAATAAAGGAAACCAACAGACACTGAGCTCCTTCCATAGGCAAGGACATTTCAGATTCTTTTATCCATTAATCCTCTCAGTTATCTCATGCGTGGGTATTATTATTCCTCTTTTTTTTTTAACTTAGTAAAGAAATAAAGCTTTCAAAGCTTCGTTAACTTGCCCAAGATCATACAGCTCAAAAATAGCAGGGTCAAGATTTAAATCCCAGGCTCTCTGTTCTAAAGATTATGATCTCTTTAGTAGCTGGGGTTGGCTGCCTTCCCTGCACCAGCTTCCCCTTCTTTCTATACTTTTGTTCATACAATGATATCCTTCCCTGAAGCCAGTGCACTAATCGAAGAGTGGGTCTCTTGTCCATGGCAGTATTTCTTAGCAACAGGTGCAACTGGCATTTGGGGCTGCCCAGTTCTTTGCTCTGCAGAGCCATCCCCTGCATCTCAGAAGGTTTAGCAACCGTGACCTCCACTTGCAATCATTCTAAGAATCCAAAATGCGCATGCACACCTGCATGCCTGGGTTCTGCTTAAGAACAGCTGGTTCGCAGCTGTGCCTCCTGCCAGAGACATTTTCAGGAATGTACCCCGCACTTGGTAAGCCAACCACCAAAGGGAACTTCCTGCCACAGGAAGCGGTCCAGGGAAAGTCATGTGGGTCAATGAGATGTGATTGGAGGTTTGCTGGGGAGTTTTGTGCAAGAAACTTACACACTCTGGAAAGAGCACACCTGAGAGAAAAAGCTTCATGGCCCTGTAAGTTTTCATATATGATGCTGGAACTGCTTAGCCAGGTCACCGCCACCCTGAAGATGAAAGCAAGATCACCTCTTAGCAAGACGGTTTTTGTGCAACTGACCACCCACCCATCTCCAATTTTTTGCTTGAATGAACCAATAAATTACCTGAATTCTTGAAGCCAATAAAATTAAATAATAAATCCCCAATGTTGTTCTTTGAGTTATTATCCAAAGCAAATATTCTACTTGCTATGATCCTCTTCTTAAGGCTCTTTCTCCCTATAGTCTCTGTCCAGAGGAAAGGATTTGCCCATTTGGGCCAGTGGCTCCAAAGACACAGAAGAAAGTATAGAATTCAGTTTTGAAACTTCCCCAATTTTCTGCTCTCTACTTCAGTATTTTTCTGCACATGTCTTCTCTATTGCTTCCACCTTGGTAGAAGATATTTCTTTCCTAGGCCAGGGTGGATTCCTTTGGTTGCTGTCTTGGTCCCACCCCCTCCTCTCTCTTCAGAGGTCTTTTAGCATCATATATTTTCCCCTGCCTTGATTTTCTAGCCTTTCCCTTTCTATTGTGCTTTCCTCAAATCACATGCATACCTCTAGACCTCTTCTCTGGGTAGTCAGTCATTCAGACTACCAAGCTTTATCTGAGACACTTCCCTCTTTATGCCCTCCACAGCCAAGCTCCTTAAAAGTGATATCTTGGTCGGGTGTGGTAGAGCACAATTAAGATCCCAATGACTTGGGAGCCTGAGGTAGGAGGATCACAAGTTAGAGGCCAGCCCTCCACGATTTAGCAAAGCCCTAAGCAACTCATTGAAGACCTGTCTCAAAATAAAAAAATAAAAAATGAAAGGACTGGGGATGTATCTCAATGGTTAAGTGCCCCTGAGTTCAATCCTCTGTACCAAAATAAACAAAACAAAAATGGGGGTGTGGGGGGGTCTGCTTCTTAACTTCCACACATCTGCACCTCCCCTCAAATTAGTCTTCAAACTACTGTTATCCCATTAAAAATTCCAATTTCTCCAATGAATCTACATGTCAGTGTTCACCAATTTTATGTCCTAAATGTTAAACCAATAAGCATAATAAGCACTTTCATGTTTATGATATCTAATCTTTCTGTTAAATGTGTTAAACTGCTGCTCCTTCAAAACTTCTCTCTTCTGGGGCTGGAGCGGTGACTCTGCAGTTATGCCAGTTGCCTGGCAAGCATAAGGATGCGGGTTCAAACCCCAGCACCACGTATACAACAAAATGTCAGAGCAATGAAAGCCACATGAAAAACTAAATAAAAACTGATTTTCTCTTTCCCTTCCCCCACTCCCTGCTCTGCTCTCTCACTGTCCCTCTCTCTTAAAAAAAAAAAAATCTCTCTTCCTTTGCAGTCTCTACTACCACCCTCTAATGCGTGGTGTTAAATTAAAATAAAAATTAAGAAGAGGTATGTCTTTTGGCCTAAGCTCCTGCACAGGACCCCAATAGAACAGGCTAAAAATCCAAATGAAGTCACTAAAGCTAAAGTTCAAGTCACCAACTTGAAATTAAACTGTTTATCTGATTGTCTCAGAAGACTGGATTAGAGAGATAATAGCCACATTTCCCAAACAGGCCACTTTCAATCAGCATGATAAGAAAGTGCTTTCTGCTTTAAATCTTATACTGCCCCAAAAAAGTAATTAATTGGTTGTTTTTCTATTGTTTTACCTTCTGGTCTGCCTTGCAAGGAAAGTAACTTTAAAATGATCAATTTCCATCAATTTCAAAGGGTGGTCAGCAGAAGCAAGGGACCAGGGAATGGTGGGGGAAGGGAGTTCAGGGGGAGATACTGGCCAAGTTGTATTGTCGTATTGTGTGCATGTATGAATATGTAACAACAAATTCCATCATAATGTACAACTTTAATGCATCAATAAAAATAAATACAAATTTTTAAAATTTAAAAAATAAAAATGGAAAATTTTCTTCTTGGAATTTTGTTTGGTTTGTTGGTTACTTGGTAGGTTGTCTCAATCCTCAATTTTTTTCTGTCTATTAAACCAGCCTCTTCTGCTCTGTTCATTGGAGAGGTTACTCTGTATTATGGAATAGTGTTGCCAAGTACTAAAATCAAAAGTTAACCTAATTAAGATTTGGTAACTAAATTGTTATAATTTGTCCTTCAATAATAGGTTCCTCTTTTTCTTTTCTTTTTTTTTCAAGCGAAAGAGGGACAGTGAGAGAGAGAATCAATTTTATTTAGTTTTTAGTGTGGCTTTCATTGCTCAGACACTTCATTTTGTACATGGTGCTGGGGTTCAAACCACATCCTCAAGTGCCACAAGTGCCATAGCCGCTGAGTCACTGCTCCAGCCCCTTGATAATAGGTTCTTAAACAAGATAAAACACTGCCTAATGTTCCTGCCCTACTGCCTAATTTTTAAAAATCTCTCATATTGCTTATTCTCAATGCAATTTTGAAGCTCATGCTATGGGACCCACTGCCTCCCCAATTCCCTCATTATAAGTTTCAAAACTACCTGTGATTGACATTGTAGTCATTGGGTTTTATACTGAAAGTTCCCCTAATAGTCAATAATCCTATGAATTTGATACTATTTTCCCATTTTACAAATCAATAAACCAAGGCACAGATGGAATACATGATGTGGCTAGATCATATGGCCAATAATTAATGAAGCTGGGGCTTTGTAGGCTGTGAAATAAAGTTATATGAGTGACTTAAGATCTAGATTGGAACCTGAGGCTAGAACTTGATGACAATTTGACTGAGTTTGTTCAGGCATCTAACGTGACTCTCCATCAGAAGGTGGGGTCATACATAGCATCTCAAAAAAGGAAAATCTTAAAGATAAAAATTAGTATTATCTGGTTGCAAGTGTTGCTTAATAGTACAGCACTTGACTAGCATGAGCGAAGCCTTGGGTTCAATTCCCAGTAAAACACAACACACACACACACACACACACACACACACTGGTATTATCTATGAAAACACAAATCAGGGGAGTTTTTCACACATCCAAGTGTTTGAAATTGGGTAAAGCCATTGGGCCAGGGTAACAAATGTCTTCAGAGGCCAAAACAGAGATATACAGGTGAGGTGAGATAAAGGGTATAGTTGGGATTGCTGAAATGAGAGAGTAAGATAATTAAAGGCATTGGTCTTCATAGATTTTCTTCCCCAGAAAGATCATACCAAACATGAGATGTATAACTCATGTTCTTCTCGTTTAAGGCCATTAAATATTCCATACACTGTACCCTTTGTCTAAGATTAAAAAAAAAAAAGGCTAGTTTTATGGATTTCACATATCCCTGTCTCTGGCGCAGTGATTGCTCATCGCAATTTGAGCTTCTGTTTTTAAAAAGCAGCCTCATAAACTAAGTTAATAAGAATTCATTCCTGAAAGGTGGATTCACTCTTGATGTGCAGAGAAATCAAGTCTCTAAGCCTGATTTACTCCATGCACCATCCTCTGAGTTCTCTTGAGAGACTTAACATATCCCTTCTTTGTGAACATAAAGAAGTGTACATCATTTGTTTGCGGAGGACAAATGTGTTTTTCTTATTTGCTACATGCTGATAACATCTAAATCTATCTTTGGAGGTCAGAGCTCTCATTAAACGCACAGATTCAGTCCCAGCACTGCCATTTACTAGCTGTCATGACATGAGAAATTATTTAACCTCTTTAAGCCTCAATCTCATTCTCTACAAAAAGATTTTTTAAAAAAACCATACATCAGATTTGTTGTGAAGATAGATGATTTGAAGTGGTTTGTTTCACATTTTATTTTTATTCATTCATTTATTTCCTTATTTGAAGTGGTTTGTTTCACATTTTACTTATATTCATTCATTTATTTCCTTACTTACTTACAGCACTGGGGAATGAACCCAGGACCTTGTGCCTGCTAGGCAAGTGCTCTACCACTGAGCTACATTTCCAAAGCTTTTTAGTTTTTATTTTGATACAGGGTCTCACTAAGTGGCCTGGGCCAGCCTCAGCCTCCTAAGTAGCTGGGATTATTGGTGTGAACCACCATGCCCAACAGTTACACATTTTAAATTATGTTAAATATATAAGGAATTTTAAGAATAATTGTCAGAGACTCAATAAATAAGTAGGTAGAGGGACTGGCGTAGTGGCTCGGTGGTTACGGCGCTTGCCCAGCATGCCCAAGTACACGGGTTCAAACCCCAGCACCCATGTACACAGCTAAGTGTCGGAGTAATGAAAGCCATGTGAAAAACTCAATAAAAATTGATTCTCTCTGCCTCTCTCTCTCTCTCTCTGTCCTTCTCTCTTAAAAAAAAAATTAAGTAGGTAGAGGACCCAAATGTATGATCTATAATAGAGATCTGTAAATGTCTGTTAGACCTGTGAAAAACATTTGGCCCCCATAATCATATGGGGGCCATATATATATCTCAGTCAGCTCCCCCTAGTTCCCTAATCAAGCATCCAAGAGTTCATTTGATATTTCCACTTGGAGTCTGTCTTAGTTCACTTTCTGATGCTATAAGAAAATATACTAGGCTGAGTATGTTATAAATAATAGGTATTTATTTGGTTCATGGTTCTAGAGGCTGGTATGTCCAAGGGCAGAGAGAGTATAAATATACAAGACCATGGAGGCAGGGCAGAATTTATAACAATATACCTAAACCACTCCTACAATAGCAACTTATCATTTAGGAGGGCAGAATTCTATGATCTAATAGCCTCTTAAAGGTCCCAACCCTCAGCACTGCTACAATGGCAATTAAATTTCAACATAGGTTTTGGAGGGGACATTCAAACCATAGCACATATCTACTGGCATCTCAATTCTGTTCCAAACTGAATCTTTGATTCATTCCCTCTTTCCTATAGGCCTGGTCTTCTCATACCTCAATTAGTTGCATTATACTCATCAGAAGAAAAACAAACAAACAAACAAACAAACCTAGGAATCAGAACTGACTTTTGTCCTTCCCAGCCCTTTCTAGCACACTCTGTCTATAAGCTGGACTTGGGATGTACCCAGGTGCCAGAAGAAAGTGACCTGGTTAAATTCCTCAGAGAGTCAGGATGGGCAGACACCCTCCCTCCTGCTTCAAAAGAAAACTAACCCTTCTAGAATTTCACCTCCCCAAAAGACAAGAGCTGCGCAGAAGTGAATAAGAAAAGAGTTAAGTGTCAAGTACCTGATGTGCCTAGACACCCCCCTGTGATTTGGGGCAAGGGGGCAACTTGAAATAGAAGCAGATCCTCTTTTTCTGGCTTCTAAGCCATTCTCTCTTGCTTCCAGCCTCATATGGCCATAAAGTTAAAAAGAAAAATAAATACAGTCAGCCCTCCATATCCATCTGTGAATTCAACCAACCTGGAACCAAAGATACTCGGGGAAAGAAGTTGCATCTGTACCGAACATAAATAGACTTTTTCTGGCCATTAATCCCTAACTAACACAGTGTAACAACTGTTTACACAGCATTTACATTATGCTAGATACTAAGCACAACGTTGGGGTAATTGAAAGTATAGCTGGGCACGGTAGCACATGCATATAATCCCAGCAATTCAACAGACTGAGGCAGGAGGATCATAAGTGTAAAATTAATCTGGGTAACTTATGAAAACCCCCTTTTAAAATAAAATAAAAAGGGCTGAGATGTACATCAGTACTTGCTTACATGTGCAGGAACCTGGGTTCAATCCTTGGTACTGAAAAACAATAAAAATTATTTAAAATAGGAGGATGTGCATAGGCTACATGCAAATGCTATGCTATTTTATTTAAGGGACTCGAGCATCTATAGATTTTGGTATCCTTTATTCCTGGAACCAATCTCCCATGCATACTGGGAGAGAACTGTGTCTTTGTGCTTTGGAATTTGCAATAGACAAGGTGCTCCTAAAATGCAGGGATCATGGGGCTGGAGTGATGGGTGGCTCAGTGGTTACAGCACTTGCCTGGCATGTGTGAGTACACGGGTTCAAACCAGCACCACATACACAATGAAGTGTCAGAGCAATGAAAGCCACATGAAAAACTAAATAAAATTTATTCTCCTTTTTCTCTCACTGTCCCTCTCATAAATAAATAAATAAACAAATACATGCATGCAGTGATCAGGGCAGTGGTCGCTTTCTTTTGAGGCCAGGAAAATCACTGAGACTATTTATCACTGTTGCAGATTGGATTTGGAATGTCTCCCAAAGATTCATGTGTTGAAGACTCGGTCCACAACCGGAGGTGATATGAGGAAGAGGTGAAAACTTTAGTGGGTGGCGCCTAGTTTAATGGGTGTGCTTTGAAGGTTTTTTTGTTTGTTTGTTTTTTTATCTTAGAGCTGGTTCACACTCTTATTCTTGCTCTTGCTCTCTTGGGCATGTACATCCGCAGGCCCACCTTGCCAACTCCTGCCATTTTGCTTCCTGGCCACCAGGAGGTGAGAAGCTTTGCTCTACCACAGGCTCCTTGCCATGATGTTCTACATCATAGGTCCACAGCAATAGGACCAAGGTACTATGGACTGAAACCTCTGAAATCATGAGCCAAAATGAACCTTTATTTTTTAAGCTTTTAAAAAAATTTTTTACTGGGAAGCATGTCAGAAAGCTAACCAACACAGTGACTAATTTTCAAATTTTATTTCTTCCTTTAAATGAACTATTGCTGTTGATGTGTTCTGCAAAAAAAAAAAAAAAAAAGAAAAGAAAAAAACTTGTTATATTTTTCAACATTAGGATAATTTTTATTATATCGCTCATCTTTATGTCTTTTATTGTATATTCTGTTAATATTTATGAGCTCTTTGTTTCTAATAAAAATCTCTAGGGCCTGGAGCGGTGGCTCGGTGGTTACAGCACTTGCCCAGCATGTGCGAGTATGCGGGTTCAAGCCCCTGCACCACGTACACGACTGTGTCTGAGCAACGAAAGCCACATGGGAAACTAAATAGAAAATTGATTCACTCTGTCTCTCTCTCTGTCTCTCACTGACCCTCTCTTAAAAACAAAAAAACTCTAGGATTTTTTTTTTCTGGTCTTGCTTTATTTTTTGTGGTTCTGGGGCTCCAGCACAGGGTTTTGAACATACCAAGCAAGCACTCTATCACTGAGCTACATCCTCAGCCCCAAAATCTTTGTTTTTTAATAAATAAATTAGGAGCCTTTGATTTATTACTTTTAATAGAAACATTGCAGTTAAAAAACGATATATTTGAGCTATGTTAACTTTTTGAATAAATTTTCATTTCATTTGTGTTTGGATTTTCTTCCTAGCCTATGAAAACACAGATTGGGGGGTTGGAGCAGTGGCTCGGCAGTTTTGGCTCTTGCCTGGCATGCATGAGGACACAGGCTCAAATCCCAGCACCACGTACACAAGTAAGTTTCTCTCTCAGAGGGACAGTGAGAGAGAGAGAGAGAGAGAGAATCAATTTTATTCAGTTTTTCATGTTGCCTTCGTTGCTCCAACACTTCATTGTGTGTACATAATGCTGGGGTTCGAACTCTGGTCCTTGTGCATGCCAGGCAAGTACCAAAACTACCAAAATCACCAAGCCACTGAGTCACCTGTCCCTCTCTCTTTTTAGAAGGAAGGAAGGAAGGAAGGAAGGAAGGAAGGAAGGAAGGAAGGAAGGAAAAAAGTACATATTTTAAGTTGAAAACCTTTGTAATAAGGTAGAACTTCTACTTATCCACATATATTTAGTGCTGGGCACTGCAGTTGTGGGTGGCAGCAATTTAAGGTGATTCCCAAGGTCTGCATCCTCTGTTTTACACAAACTTTCTCCCAGTTCCTCTATCAATCACTGCTTAAGTACTGCTATAAAGACATATTGTTATATTATTTGTTTAGTTGGTACTGAAAATTAAACCCAGGAGTGCTTTGCTTATCACTGAGTTACATCCCCAGTTCATTTTTAAATCTTTTAAATTTTGAGACAGGGTCTTGCTAAATTGTTGAGGGTCTGGCTAAATTGCCAAGGCTGGTCTCAAATTTGCAATCCTGCCTCAGCCTCCTGAGTAGCTGGAATTACAGGAATGCACCACCACACCCAGAGCTGTAAAGGGATTTTGTAAGATGCAAGCAATTTTCCAAATCAGTTGATCTTAAGATAGGAAGATTATCCGGGATGTGCCAGACCTAATTACCTGAGGCCTTTTTAAGACACACCATCTTAACAAAGAATTTCAGAGCAGAAAGGATTAAAAATGAAGAAAATTCCCTATTGCTAGTTTTGAAGATGGAGTAAGCCATGTGCCAAGGAACAGAAGAGACCTCTAGTTGCTAAAAGCAGCTCCCACTCACAGCCAGTAAAAAAGTACAACTGTGAGAAACAGTCTTGCCACAAACTGCCATCTTGGGCAAGGACTCCAAACTGCATATGAGAAGGCAGTCAAGCCTTGTAAGACCCAAGTAGAAAACCCAGCCACACTGTGCCCACCCACATAGCCACTAAGAATTGAGAGTCAATAATGGGTATTGTTTCTAGTTGAAATTTCTGGTAAATTGTTACTTAGCAATAGATAGCCAATCCAGCAGGACATGCTTATATTAAGATATGACCCCTTCATCACAGGATGCTGTGAATCAGCACAGTACAATTAAAGGATTCCTGGAATCTATTCCTACCCTGGACAACTCCTCACAATAGACCAACTATAGATATAAGTGACCAAGTAAAGATCTCCTATGAAACTTCACGAACCCCATTTTGACTCTTCATTGATTGTAATTAAAAGCATAATTTAAAAAAAAAACCTGTGAACACTAATGCCTCCAAACACAAGGGAAACTGTGATTGATAAGAAATTCAAATGGGGCTGGAGCAGTGGCTCTGCAGTCACGGCGCTGGCCTGGCATGCAAGAGTACGAGAGTTCAAACCCAGCACCATGTGCCCAACAAAGTCTTGGAGCAAAGAAAGCCACTTGAAAACTAAATAAAAATTGATTCTTTCTCTCACACTGCCCCTCTCCCTTAAAAAAGAAAGAAAGAAAGAAAGAAATTCAAATGAGAAACACTGGAATTAACTGAGCAATGGTTAAATATTTTACTTCATCACTTTTTATTAAAAAAAGGAAATTCATCAGGTGGTTGCCTTGGAAAAGGTTCAGGAGAATGAAAGGCTTAAGACTCATTAGCTTCAGAGTAAATCGCCTTCTCTCTTCTTTAGCACCTGGCATAAGAACATCAGTTTTCAAATATTCTTTCTTGTATAGTTACATTACACTAATCCCTCAATAGTTTATACTTAGGTGACTTGGTGACTTTAAATTTTTCTTAAAATTTCTTTACTTGAAGGATGCCCATAAACTGAGTCAACTTTGAACTTTTTGTGTCCTGGATCACTGATACTAAAACATGTTCCTCTCTCTCTCTCTCTCTCTCTCTATATATATATATATATATATTTATATATATATGTATGTATATGTGTGTGTGTACGCATGCATATCACACACACACACACACACATACACACACACCTACCCAAGGCCTTTTTAAAGATATATATATATTTTTCCTTCTGCCTGTTTCTGGCAAAGAAAAGATAAATAATTCAGTTTTTGTATTTCAATTAGTAATTCAATAACCTTCGTCTGTTTAAGTAGCTTATTGTAGGGTTCAGATCAGATTATCTTGCCTTTAATGTTTGGATTTAGTGTCTTTTGAAGTGAAGTAAAAGAAGCAGCTTCCACAAATACATTACAGAGAAGAATCTAGTCCCAAATAATTTTTTTCCTATAACTGATTTTTCCAAACAAGAAATGAACAAAATATATACTATGTCAATGCTGAACAAGCTACTCTTTTGAAAACACACCTTTATATTATAATGTGTCTCAAATGCAACATGAAGAAAATTAAAATACCCATTTACTGAGAGCGAAAGCTATTCTCCATCCCCAGTCATTTTTCTTTTTTATTTCATGACAGGATCTCACTAAGTAGTCCAGGCTGGCCTTGAATTTGTGATCCTCCTATCTCAGCCTCCTAAGAAGCTCAGATTAAGGTGTACACCCCCATGCTTCGTTTGTAGACATTTTTGAGACTTAAATCTCCAGACTCCTTAAAGTGAGAAATTTAAAAGAGAAATAGAAGAGCATCAATAATTTCTGGCACAAACCAGATCTAAACTTGATATTTAAATGTGAGTCCTTAGATATAATTTTGCTTTTTGAAGAATATACTTATTTTTTAATAACAACTTTTGTGTTGCTGTTTTGAGATGGGGTCTCATTACATTGTACAGGCTGGTCTTGAAGTCCTGAGCACAAGTGACACCTCTGCCTCAGTCTCCTGATTGGTGAAATTACAGGCCTTCACCACCATGACTGCAACATTTAATTTTTAGGAAGAAAGTTTGGAAAATTAGACTCCTATCATCTTCTGATTAGAAGCAAGAATACTTTCCAATTCTCATTCCAATCCCAAATTTTCCAAAGCAAATGATTCCTACCAGTCCACATAAAACACAGAATACATTAAAGATAAATGGAGGGACATGAGATCTGGGAATGGATAAAGGAGCGGGGGGAGATCCTGGACTAGGATAGGACTTCACTTACTTTGTCAATATCTATGTTTGCATAAATATGTAACAATTCCCTCCAATATGTAAGACTATGTTAAGCAAATAAAAAAAGAAGGGAAAAAAAAGATAAATGGAGGGCTAGCTCAATGGTAGAATGCATGCTTAGCAAGGCCCTGGGTTCAATTTCCAGCACACACAAAAAAAAAACTGAAATCAAAACAAAACAGAAAAGATAGAGAGTAGGGTTTGATAAATGGTAAGCTAATCAGTGGATTAATCCATTTGATGGTTTAATAATTTGAATGGAGGGGTTGGGGTTTTAGCTGAGTGGCAGAGCGCTTGCCTAGCATGTGCAAGGCCCTGAGTTTGGTCCTCAGCCCTGAAAAAAAATAATAATAATTTGAATGGAATACTGAGTGGTAACTGCAGGCAGGCAGGGCACAGCTGGAGGGAAGGAGTGGTGTACCCTTGGGGATTATATTTTGACCTTGGCTCCTTGATCTCCTGCTCTGCTTCCTGGTTGCTTGAGTTGAGAAGCTTGCCTCAGCATTGCTTCCACCATGAAGTTCTGCTTTATCCTGGGCCCAGAGTAATGGAGTTGGCTGAGCATGGACTGAATCTCTGAAATTGTAAGCCCCAGTAACCTTTTCCCAGGTTGTTCTTATTGGTATTTTAGTCCAAATGACAAAAATCTAACACAACTGTACACTTGCAATTTAGTGTATATAGTTTCTCCTGGCAATAATTTTCTTTTCAGAATGTTCTTACTTCTGTCTCTAGTATTTCTATTACGTAAACAACCAGAATTATCTCTATTGAACAAATGATGAAACTTTTGAAGAGAAATTTATGAAGGTCAACTAGTTAGTGGCAAGGAAAGACATTAATTTAGGCTTCCTGGAATCCAATGTTGGGCCTTCCTCCAAAGTATTTCTTTGTTGAAAGCACTAGGTAAATGGTAAGGACTTATTAAACAACAAAGAATACTATTTCAGTTTTTTTTTTAAGAATTATTTCACTGTATTGGGGGCTTTTTTTTTTAAGACAGAGGGACAATGAGAGAGAGAGAGAAATAATTTTTATTTAGTTTCTACATGAGACTACATGCTCTGAGACTTCGTTGTGTACATGGTGCTGGGGTTTGAACTTGCATACTTGCGCATGCCAAGCAACCTCTGTAACCGCTGAGCCACCACTCCAGCCCACTATTTCAGTTTTTCACTCACTTTAAAGTTTTTAGTTATACATTCACAATAAATAGTTATTTATAAAAGCACTATTTTATTAAATGAATTCATGCTTATTCTAGTGTTAATTATTCCGCAGATCCATACATTTAAGTTGGTCCCTTCTTTACTAATGGTCAGTTCAATGGTAAAAAGAATACTCTAAAGAAAGTCTCTTCTCTCATCTGCACATACACATTGACGAAGGAAGTACTGCGATTGAACCCAGGGTACCACATGTATCATCAGGCAACCGCTATCCTGCTGGGCTACATCACCAGTCCCCTTTTAGTTTATTTTGAGTCTTGTTAAGTTTCACAAGCTGATCTGGAACTTGGGATCCTTCTGCCTTGGTCTCTTGAGTAGCTGAGGTTGTAGGTGTTTGCCACTGTGCCTGGCAAGAAGTAAATTTGGTAACATTAATTTTTGATTGTTCAAATAAATTTTTGAAGGAAGAGCAGAAGGTAGTAGAAGGGGTCAAAAAAGAGGTTCTGTCCTCTACAAAGAAAACTATCAAACACTAAAAAAGAAATTACAGAAGACCTGAGCAGATGGAAAAACATTCCATGCTCACGGTTAGGCAGAATTAATATAATAAAAATGGCCATTCTACCCAAAGCCCTATACAGATTTAATGCAATCCCCATCCAGATACCTATGGCATTCTTCACAGATATAAGAAAAGCAATTCTCAAGTTCATATGGAATAAAAGGAGACCCAGACTAGCCAAAACATTACTCTACAGGAAGGAAAAAGTAGGGGGTATCTCAATGCCTGACTTGAAATTATATTACAGAGCCGTAGTAACAAAAACAGCATGGTATTGGTATCAAAACAGAACTGAAGATCAGTGGAACAGAATAGAAGATCCTGAGACAAACCCCCATATCTTTAACTATTTGATATTTGATAAAGGGGGCAAAAGTATAGTGTGGAAGAAAGATAGTCTGTTCAATAAATGGTATTTGTCAAATTGGACAGCCATGTATAGACAACTGAAGCTATCTTTCACCCTGCACAAAAATTAAATCAAAATGGGTCAAAGACCTGGACATTAAGCCAACAACTTTAAACTTACTAGAAAAAGAAGTAGGATCAACACAATAGGACATAGGAGTCGGCAGCTACTTCCTTAACAAAACTCCCATGGCTCAAGCAGTAAAGTCAAGAATAAATGAGTGGGATGCAATTAAACTAAAAAGTTTTTGCACAGATAAAGATCTAATCAAGAACATCAAGAGAGAACCTACAGAATGGGAGAAAACCTTTGCCTACTACACCTTGGACAGAGGGCTAATACCCAGAATATATAGGGAACTAAAGATACTAAACACCAAAATCACAAATAATCCAATCAATAAATGGGCTACCGATCTTAAAAGAAACTTCTCACCAGAGGAAGTCCAGAAAGCCCATAAATATATGAGAAATTGCTCTACATCATTAACTATAAGGGAAATGCAAATCAAAACTTCAATGAGATACCACCTCACTCCTGTTAGAGTGGCAAAAATGAAAAATTCTAACAACAGATGCTGGAGAGGCTGTGGGAAAAGAGGAACACTGTTACACTGCTGGTGGGACTGCAAACTGGTTCAGCCACTATGGAAAGCCATGTGGAGAATCCTCAAAAAATTAAGGATGGAACCACCTTACGACCCAGCTATCCCACTCCTGGGTATTTTCCCAAAAGAGTTAGAATCAGCATATTATAGTGATGTGACTTCATCAATGTTTATAGCAGCTCAATTTACTACAGCTAGATTATGGAACCAACCCAGATGCCCCTCACTCGATGAGTGGATACAAAAACTTCGGTACTTATATACAATGGAATACTACTCAGCCATTAGAGAAGGCGATATTATGGCTTTTGCAATCAAAAGGATGGAGATGGAAAGAATTATACAAAGTAAAGTATCCCAATCTCAGAGACTCAAGGGCCGAATGGTATCTCCCATCTGTGGAAGCTAGAATACATCGGGAAGCAGTATGTTAGATGGCTAAGCTAACAATAACTTCAAATTCTATGATTCTCAATGCAACAGGGAAATGACTCCCTAGCTTGGAGGTGTAGTAGGGAGGGGGTGGGGGGGAGGGTGTAGGAAGAACTCCTACTCCTAGGAGATTGGAGGGTGGGAATTTGGGGGAATCATCTCAGAAGGAGATCTCTGCCCTCCACAAGATATCCATTTAACTCAGGGGTTCTTCTGGGGGAAATAGCAACAGGGGGAACCCAAGCTGGGTATCCATGATATGGCATTAGCTCTGGATAGCAAAGTATATATACATTGGTTCTTGAATGTTTGATAATGTTTTCCCCTTAATTGTATCTCTATATCCATCTAATA
>PVKS010027778.1:0-27147 GCA_004027875.1 Aplodontia rufa
TTCTCCTCCTCCTCCTCCTCCTCCTCCTCCTCCTCCTCCTCCTCCTTCTTCTTCTTCTTGTTCTTCTTCTTCTTCTTCTTCTTTTAAAGAGGGAGGGACAGTATGTGAGAGAGAAAGACAGAATCAACTTTATTTAGTTTTTCATGTGGCCTTCATTGCTCCGAGACTTCGTTGTGTACGTGGTGCTGGGGTTTGAACTCGTATACTTGCGCATGCCAGGCAACTGCTGAGTCCCCACTCCAACCCATTACTTCTGCTTCTTAATATCCTTGTACGCTTCTCTTCCTTCTCTTCCTGCATCCCAAGGTTTGACCACTCCAAGACTGTTCCCAAGAGTCCTTTTTTTCTCTGTCTATATAGTTTTCCTAGTCAACTAATGGGTTTAAATGGTATTTGTATGCTGACCTCACTTCTGAACTCTAAATCAACTATCTATACCCCTATTTGACAGCTCCGTATCATATAGATATCTGAACTTAAATTTGCCCAAAAGAGAATGTATCTTTACTTCCCTTAACTCTAATCCTACTGGATCTTTTTCTCAGTGTATGACTGCTGACCCAGTTGCTCCATCCAAAATCTAGGAGTCAACCTTGGTTCTTCTCCTTTCCTTATTCATCCTCACATCTAAATCCTCGGTAAGTTCTGCTGACTCAACCTTTAAAGGTATTTTAAAATATGCTTTTTTCTAGTTTTCATTACTACTCTTTTCGTCCAGGGTGCCATGGTTGCTCTCCTGGACTATATAACAAGTTAATTGTACTAAGGTTCCCCTATCCCCTTCCCCTAGTCATAATGGATTTCCAGTGGAATGAATACATGGCTGCCAGCGTAGTGTTTAAAATTATTATTATTAGAGCTTTGTGGTTATACACAGTAGCTAGGTTTATCCTCACAAACATATACATGCATGGGAATCAATTTTGGTTCATGATTTCCTGCTTTTCCCTCCTGGTTTCCCTCCCCTCTCCCATTCTCCCTCCTCTACTCTTTTAGACTTCCTTTTGCTTATAAATTAATTTTTGTTTGATTGTTCCTTTATGCTATCTTATCCTTCCCTTCCCCTTTCTTTTACTCTGTTGGCAGAGTGGTTTTTAAAAATAGAAATTAAATAATGATTCTTCAATTCTTTTAATGATACATGTAATGACTTCTCATCAGGGTCAGAATAAAATCCAAATTAGTGACCTAAAACATTCTAGGGCTTGAAGACTTTTAAATTTATTCAGTGAGAGAAGTAAATCATGTGAATTTTAGAGAGACACAATTCAGTCCATAAATAGCACTATTGACGTAGATTTTCTTTTAAAGAGTGAATGGGAGAATGAGAGAGAGGAAAGAAAGAATCAATTTTATTTTTTAACCTGGACTTTGTTTCTCAAACACTTAGTTGTATGTGTGGTGCTGGGGTTTTGAACCCAGGTCCTCACACACACAAGGCAAGTGCTCCAACCACTGAGCCACTGCTCAAGCCCCCTGAAATAAGTTATCTTTATCTATTCTCTTTATTTCTTATGTGGATTTGGATTACTGTCTAGAGTCCTTTTACTTCAGCTGGAAGGATCCCCTTAGTATATTTTATAACCTAAGTATACTAGTGATAAATTCAGTTTTTAAAAATTATTTTGGAATATCTTAATCTGTCTTTTATTTTTGAAGGACAGGTTTGCTGATACAGAATTCTCATTTGATAATGCCTTTTCTTTTAGTGGTTTGAATACCTCATCCTACTAAATCCTGGGCTCCATTGTCTCCAACAAGAAATAAGCGGTTAATAATATTGAGGATTCCTTGTGTGTGGAATCACTTCTTGCTGATTTCAGTAGTTCATGATGTCTAGTTGTGGATATCTTTGACTTTATCCTATTTAGAATTTGTCAAGTTTCTTAGATGTCTCAATTAATGTGTTTCATCAAACTTTAGAAGTTTTGGGCCATTAGGTCTTCAAATATTTCTTCTGTCTCTTTATCTCTTTCTTCTCTGTAAATTCCAATCATGAACATACTGTTTTTTCTTTTTCTGGATGTTCTTTATTAGAAGTGATATGACATCATACTTTCTTCAAATTCTTTAAACAAAATTCCCTTGCATTATTCTTTGACCATATTTAAAACTCTTGATTTAAAGTCTGTCTGGTAAGTTTAAGATCTGCGTTTCTTTAGGAATAGTTTCTGTTGGCTGCTTCTTATTTATACTTGTTGTCACTGACAATGTTAAATAAAATCATTGTTGCTCAATTTTTGGTCTTCGCAGTATGCTGTCTTTGTTACTATAGCTCTGCAGTATAATTTGAGAGCAGGTATTTTGATGCTTCCAGCATGACTCTTCTTGCTTAGGATTGCTTTTGCTATTCAGGGTCTTTTTTTCTTCCATATGAATTTTAGGACTGCTTTTTTTCTAGTGCCAAGAAGAATTTCATTAGTATTTTGATGCAGAGTGCATTGAATCCATATAACACTTTTGGTAGATTGACATTTTGACAATATTAATTCTGCCTATCCAAGAACATGGGAGGTGTTTTCACCTTCTAAGGTCTTCCTCAGTTTCTTTTTTCAGTACTCTACAGTTCATTGCAAAGGCCTTTCATTTCCTCGGTTAGATTTATTAATAAGTTTGTTTTTAAGAGAGAGGGACAGTGAGAGAGAAAGAAAGACAAAATCAACTTTATCTAGTTTTCCATGTCGCTTTCGTTGCTCAGACACTTTGTTGTATATGTGGTGCTGGGGTTGCCTGCCAGACAAGCACCGTAACTGCTGAGCCCCTATTCATAAGTATTTTTTGAGATAATTTTGAATGGAGTCGTATTCTTGATTTCTTTCTTAGCCAATGCATTATTGAAGTATAAGAAAGGTATTATTTTTTGTATGTTGATCTTATATCCTGGTACTTTGCTGAATTTGTTTATCAGCATTAGAAGTCTTCTGGTAGGGCTTTTTGAGTCCTTTAGGTATAGAATCCTGTCATAAACAACCAAATATTTGGACTTCTTTTTTTCCAATTTGTATCTTTTTGATGTCCTTCTCTTGTATAAGTGTGTTGGCTAGAGTTTCAAGAACTATGCTGATTAAGAGTGGGCATAGTTGACATTTTTGTCTTGTTTCTGATTTTAGGGGAAATATTTTCAGTGTTTTTTCCATTCAGGATGATATGGGCTTTGGTTTTGTTATATATAGCTTGATGATGTTGAAGTAAGCGCTTTCTGTCCTTTGTTTGTTTCTTTCTTTCTTTCTTTCTTTCTTTCTTATTTTTACTAAGAATGAGTGCTGAATTTTGTCTGAAACTTTTTCTGCATCTGTTGAGATAATCATGTGAGTTTTGTTCTTGATTATATTTATGTGATTATTTTCTTTCTTTCATAGTTTTTTTAAAAGAGAGAGGACAGTGAGAAAAGACAGAGGAGAGAATCAATTATATTTAGTTTTTCATGTGACTTTCTGATACTTCATGGTGTAAATGGTGCTAGGGTTTGAACTCGTGTACTTGTGTATGCCATGCAAACACCATAACCACCAAGCCATGCTTCAACCCTATGATTACTTTCATTGATGCATGTATATTAAACCCATTTTACATCCCTGGGATGAATCCAACTTGATCATGTATATAATTTTACACACACACACACACACACACACACATACACACACACACACATTTTTTTTTTTTAAGATGGAATGGGGTTGAGCAGGAGGAGAGGGAAAGAGAGTCATTTTTTATTTATTTTTTCATCTGGCTTCTGTTTTGCCAACACTTAGTTGTCTATGTGGTGCTGGGGTTTGAGCCTGGGTCCTTGTACATACCAGGGAAGTGGTTCGCCACTGAGGCACTTCCCCAGCCCCTTAATGTGCTTTTAGATGTTGATTGTTAATATTTTATTAAGGAGTTTTGAGTCTATGTTAATGAGCATGATAGCTACAATATCAGTGCTTGAGATTGGTGTGTTTGTTTTCTATATCCTCTTGATTCAATCTGGGTAGGTCTTATATGTCTAGAAATTTGTTGATATCTTCTAGATTTTCAAACTTATTAGAATGCTAAGTTTTCAAAATAGTACCCCTTGATCCTCTGGATTTCAGTAGTGATATACTTTTTGATCTTTAATTTTGTTGATTTGGGTTTTCTTTTGGTTAGTTTGCTATGTGTTTATCAATCTTGTTTATCTTTTCAAAGAACCCCGTGTTTGTTGCATTGATCCTTTGTGTTGTTATTTTTAAATTCTCTACTTCATTAATTTTGGCTCAGATCTTAATTCTCTGTCTCCTACTGGTTTTAGAATTAGTTTGTTCCTGCTTTTCCAGGGCCATGAGTTGTGGAATTAGATGGTTTTATTTGGGATCTTTTGTTTGTTTTAGACAGGTTTTTTCAGTGCTGTGACAAAAAGAGCTCACCAAAAAAATTTTTAGAGGAGGAAAAGTTTATTTGGCACTTACAGTTTCTGAGATCTTAGTTTACAGTTGGCTGTCTCCGTTGCTCTGGGCCCGAGGTGAGGCAGAACACCATGCAGAACATCATGATAGAAGGGCACAGACGAGGAAATAGCTCAGGACATGGAATAAGGAAGGAAGAGGGGTGGAGAGAGAGATAAGCTCTGTTCACCAGGGACAAAATGTAAACCCCAAAGTCACACTCCCAGTAACCTCCAGCTACCCCTGTCTGCCTACGGTTTCCACTCAATTAATCCCTATCAGTGGATTAACACACCCATTAGGTTAAATCTCTCATAATGGATCATTTCACCTCTAAACTTTTTTTCAACGTCTTGCACATGAGTTTTTGGGGAAAAACTCATATCTAAACATTAATGCTGCTTTTTAAATGTGGGCAGTTAATGTCATGAGCTTCATAGTGTCCCAGAGATTTTGATATATTGTATCACTGTTCTTGTTTAATTTCAGGAAATTTTAAATGCCTGCTCTCATTTCTTACATGATCCATTCCTCATTTAAAAGAGTATTTTTAAATTTTCATGTATTTATGTTTTGTAGCTGTTTATTTTTAATTTTCACCCATTATGATCTGATAAGTTGCATAGGATAATATCTTTTTTCTTTTTGTATTTGTTGAGACTTGCTTTATGGGGGCTGTAGTGGTGGCTCGACGGTTACGGTGCTTGCCCGGCATGAACGAGTATGTGGGTTTGAACCCTAGCACCATGTACACAACTAAGTGTCAGAGGAACAAAGGCCGCATGAAAAACTAAATAAAAATTGATTCTCTCTCTCTCTCTCTCTCATTATCCCTCTCTCTTTAAAAAAAAAAAGACTTGCTTTATGTCCTTAAATATGGTCTTTTTAAAAAAAGGTTAAATGAACAGCTGAGAAGAAAATGTATTCAGCTGTTGGATTAAATATTCTATAGGTGTCTTTTAGGATCATGTCATTTATAGTATACTCTAAGTCAGAAGTGTCTTAATTGGTTTTATGTCTGGACGACCTATCTCTGATTGAGAGCAGTGTGTTGAAATCACCTGGTATGATTGTATTGAGGTCTACCTGGGACTTGAAGTCCGGAAGTGTTTGTTTTATGTAGTTAAGTACACTAACATTTGGGGAATAAATACTTACCATTGTAATGTCTTCTTGTTGGATTATTTCCTCTAACAGTATGTAGTGGCCTTTCTCATCTTTTTTGATTAGTTTTTTCTTGAAATCTATTTTGTCATATATGAGTATAGTTGGTCCTGCTTATTTTCGAACGAATTTACATGGAATAGCTTTTCCCATCCTTTTATCTTCACTTTGTGGATATTTTTGCCTAAAAGATGAGTTTCTGGCAAATATCTTATGGTTGGATTCTTTGCAGCTAATCCTGTTAATTGACAAAACCAAAGGGAAAATGATCCAAACTCTGTTCTTTATCTCTTGCCTGGATCACCCTGGGTGCAAACCTCTGTGTCCACCTCAGTCATGCCCTCCCAAGACTACTCTAGATCTCATATCAGGCACATGCAAGGAAAGTGGGCTAATGTTTTTAAGAACTCCCATGCCTGCACCAGAAAGCCACTGAACGTCTGGTTCAAGATGACGTCCTGCATCTGCCCTCTACTCTGAAGCTGAGTAGCGCAGACTACACACACCAACTTGCAGCATCGTCTCTGGATCGCTCAAGTTCAGACCATCTGTCTCTTCCATAGTTTCCCCTGAGCTAACTTTTCCTCACTGATACTATCTCTTTCTTCCTGGGTCACCCCTCTCCTCTGCAGTGAACCATCACCAGCAGCAGCAGCAGCCAGATGGATTCCTAAGACATTCTTTCCTATACTATGCTCAAAGCATCTAAATTTCTGTGTTTCTATCCTGATATTAAATATCAGTGTATACTTCCTGTTATGCAACTTGCTGGGAAACAGCATTCCTGCTGCTTGAATCCCAAGCTGCAGAGCAATTGGAAGTTGCTCACCCTTCCTCTACTGTCATCTTTCCTCTCCTGGTTTTCATCAGTTTTATCATTAGATACCTAAGTGTGTTTTTTTCCTGTAGTTAGGCTTTTTGGAAAGTACAGAGTTTCTTGAATATGTGGGTTAATATCTTGTCTTAGTACAATTTTTTGTTGCTATAACAAAATACTTAAGACTAGGTAATTTATAAAGAAGATTTTTATTTAACCCATTGCCTGGAGTCTGGGAAGTTAAAAATTGGGTACTGGCTTCCTCTCCACTCCTGGTGAGGACTTCATGCTGCTTCAAGTCATGGTGCCGAAGAGCACATGGAGAACATGCAAAAGAGAGAAAAGGAGACTGAATTCCCATAACAGCTAGCCAAATTACCAAAGAAAAACATCAGTCCATTCATGGGAGCTCCAGTCTCATGACCCATGACCCAAACACTCCCCTATACCTCACCTCCTTGCCATTTTGGGGACTAAACTTCAAAGTGAGTTTTGGTAGATACAAATAATATTTAAACCAAAGAGTGTCTCTTGAAAGATTTGGAGAATCTTCAGTCATTATTTTTCAAATTTTGCTTCTATTTCATTTTCTCTTTCTGACTCTCCAATTACATATACATTTCAAAATATAGAAATATTGTCTTATACACTGTTTTCTGAATTTTTTCTTATTTCAGATCATTGATTCAGCCTAGACACTTTATGCTGACTTATATTCCAATCCACTAACTTTCTCCTCTGCTGTATCAAACCTACTGTTAAACCTTCTGATTGTGCTTTCCATTTTAATTGTTATGTTTTCCCAATTCTATAATTTATATACACCTTTCTTATTACTTTGAGTTTTATAGTCAAAGTCATTTTTTCTCAATACAAATATTATAGTAATTTTGAAATTCAAGTCTATTTAACTCTAATGACTGGGTCATCTGTCATTCTTCAAGCCTTGTTATCTTCGGTTGAAAGATAATATTGTACATGAAAAATTGTCCAGGTCCTAGATGATGTCACCATCCTGGAAAGAGTGTACCCCTGTGCTTTGGGAAGTACATGGCATTGTGACCACCTCCTTTATTTATCCAGGGACTGGATTGAATTATGGCTCAGCTGCACTTTTTATAATGTTTTCCTTCACTATTAAATTATAGCTCTTCAAGTGACCCACTTGACCCCTGGATTCTGCCATGTATCCAAGTCGTCTCTGTGTTGGCATGCATTGAACCTCCATTCTTATCTCTTCAGTACCATGAGATTGCTGAAAATTTCACATTGCTTTCCAGCCTTTCCAGAGGCGCTTTCCTTAGCTTTGTAGCTGACTACCATATGCAGTTTCAGAATTCAGCAAATACCTGACTGGGAATTTGTTTAGCTTAGTTATCTGTGCTCCTTTTTCCTTGAAACTTTGATTTCTCAATTCATGACTGTGTCAGAAACACTAAATGCTATGTATGTTTTCCAGCCTCTGAGATTTTCCATAGCTCTGCTGGTTTCTCTGCCTTTGTAACAGTCTTTTGCTTTACTCTTTTATTCTGTGTTAGAATCATAAAATGTCCTGAATGAAAAAGGAACTCCATTGGCTTACTTTGTAATTCCCTTTTCTCTATGTTCTTGAACGCTCAATTTCTTTTTCTTTTACATATTTATTTTATTTTTAATTTATTTTTATTAATGCATTATAGATTTACATAATGCTGGGATTAGTTGTTACATATTCCTAGATGCACACAATTCAGCAATACAATTTGTTCAATATCCCCCCACCCCACATCCCTCTACCGCCCTGCTCCTGTCCTCTGACCCCGTGCCTTTCTTCTGGATCTTATATTGTTCCTAAAAAACCCAAATACAGTGACATAATTCTTATACCTATGAAGAATATTTTTATATGTATGGCTATAGTATTTACAGTGATATTTATAACTGCTTGGAATGTACCTTGTTTTATCTTAGTTCCAACATTTCCCCTTCTCCTCCCTTCCTATCATCCCTTGTTATTCTTCAAAATATTTGACAATGGGATTAAACATTTACGTTTTTGTACAGGCATGCAGCACAGCTTGTTCAAATACCTTATGAAGTATCTTGCAACTATACCTTAAAAATATTGACATTTTGCATTTTTTGAACCCTCAATTTCTTATTACATTTGCGACTTTATAATATCTTCCCAAATTTTCTAAAATCCTGTTTTTCCAGTTGTTTTTGTCATTAAATGTCACTCTATGAGTTACAAGCATAATTTTTACTCCCTTGAAAATTGGAATTAAAAATCCTAATTAATATGAGGGGAATAGACAAAATAAATATGAACTATTGTTTAATTTTAAAATGTTGTATACTCCCTCTCAAGTAGTTATACATGATATATGTTATTTTAAAGCCAAGATAATAGCTCATTTAGTTTTAAATGCAAGTATCTTGTTTGATAAATAGGCCCTCATGTTGTACATATGAGCACCAGAGTTTCCTATGTCTCATTTTGTTAACTCATAGAATATAGTCATTAATAAGTTATGTAACCTGAATTTTAAAAATTTATGGAATTAAGGGGTCTTTGAGTCTTCCTCTGAGATTTCAAAGGAACTCCTGGAAGGCAAGGCAAATGTAGTCAGATTGGAGTTACTGTAGGCTGCCCCTGAAAGTATGATGCATGAAGATGTGAGAAGGAGGTTGAAGCTGCAGTGCAGATCCCTCAGATTAAGAGATACCAATAAAGTGGGACTTCTTCCAAGGAAAGCTGCAGGAGTAGAACAGAAATAAGCAAAAAGAGTGGCCATGTGGGTGGTATCCAGTAAGGTCATAGGAGCAGAGCTACACAAGACCTCTGGAGAGAGCATCACAGTGGTCCTTGCTCCAAATCCTGGAAAGAGAGATTAGGACTCATTTGCCCAGCTGCATTTCAGTCTTTCTTTGGTAGCATCCTTTCTTTCTTTGCCCTTTCTTTCTCCCTGTGGAATGGAAATATTTACTCTGTGCCATTATATAATTGGATATTTATAACTTGATTTTGATTTTCACAGGGGCACAGGCTGTTTACCTTGAGTCTCAGAGAAGACTTTGGACTTGGACTTTTGGGCAATGCTAGAATTGTTATTACTATGAGTACTCCTGGAAATTGATTAAATGTATTTTGCTCTGTGATATGGGCATGAGCTTTTTGGGGCCAGGAACCAAATGTTATGGCTTAAATATGAAGTGTCCCCCAACATTTTATGTGTGAGACAATGCAAGACTTTTCAGAGTGAAATGATTGGGTTATGACAACTTTAACCTGATCAGGGCATTAGTCCACAGGTATGGATTAACTGGGTTCTAAGGTAAGCAGGAAGGATGTAGCTGTAGGTCATTGGGGGTGTGCCTTTGGGGTTTATATATTGGTCCTGGATAGCAGAGCTCTCTCTCTCTCTCTCTGCTTCCTGTTAGCATATCCTGAGCTACTTTCCTCCTCCACACCCTTTTGCCATGATGTTCTGCCTCATCTTGGGCCCGGAGCTATGCAGTCAGCTGACCATGGACTGAACCTCTGAAACTGTGAGCCCTAATTAAACTTGCCCTCCACTAATAAAAAAAATCTTGGACCCTATGTTATTTTTATTGAACCAGAACTAAAATCACTGAAGTAGTTGTCCAGGAATTAGTGTTTTTAATGACTATTCCTTCTAGTCATTGCTTTTGCTTAAATGTAAAGAAGTAATTGGAATATTCTCTTTCTATCCATCTTGAGACATGCCTCTCAGTTAGCTTCCACACCCATGCTAAAGAGGGCTGAATAATTGTTGATTGTATAGGTTGTGTAGATAAGCACTTGAAATATAACATGAGGATGATCTGAAATAGACAATGATACTTCCTTAAACCAGAGGATCATCCACCCTTTGTGTGACATCTGCAGTATAAAACCAGGGATATGTTTCATTCTAAAAAGAAAGGAAAATAAAAACCAAACAGAAAACTTTCCTAATCTAACTCTCATATTCTCCCAAAAGGCAAACACAGATAAATGGCTGTGCTGTGTTAAGACTTTACTTTTCACATCTTCAACTGTAGCACATTCCTCTGTTAATAAACATCTGTTTAGATTTTATAACTAGAGGAGAGACACCCTCAGTAGAGGAGTCACAATGAGCACCAGAGAGCTACCTGCTGCTCATATGTCAGCTGTGTTGACTAATTTAGATGTGCGATATGTGAAGTCGCTTTGAAAAGGGAGGTTCACTGCTTCCCTTTCATTTTAATGAAGATATGCTGACTTCTCTTGAGTTAAAACCCTGTGGATCTGAGTTTTATAGCCAATATGTACAAACACCAAAGGAATCCAAGCTACAAAGTATACTTATATACAGCTGGCACCATGGAAATCATGTTATTTAATGGCAGCAATGTCTACAACAATAAAGTGAAATAAAAGCTAATGTGTTAACTTTCACATGCCTACCATTGTGTTAAACACTTTACGTAAAAAAAAAATCTCACTAAATCATCACCATAAACCTATGAGGTAGTTGCTATAAGTATTCCTGTTTTATGATGAGGAAATGGAAGCACCAAGAAAATTCAGTAATCCACTCAAGTTCCCACAGCTATAGAATGCTTGAGATAGGATTTTAGGAGATGCCTCCATCCATATCCACCTACCCTTCCCTCCTAATGACTAATGGATTTACAATGCATGTAGGGATATAGTGGGGATGTGTTTAATTAACACATAGGAAGGAAAAAATAACAGAATCAATACAGATTAAATCCATGATCTTGACTTTATTGATTCTATACTTCACTTCACCAAATGAGCCTAGCAGACTTGAATTTCAGAATACTCAGAGGTGATTAAAGACTTGCCTCTGAGTTAGAGACTCCGGGCCTGGGAAAGGACCGGATCCAGGAGGCCCTTTTGTTGACTTCGGACAGACAGATTAAATTCATAGAATAAAAGCAGAGGACATGCAAGTGGAAACCTACTCTCTTCAAGTTCACCGAAAGCAAGAACATTTACGGCTTCCACCAGAAGTTCTCATGTATTCATGAATTTTTAAAAATTCATTTTCTGAAAATAAAAATGATTGCTCTACATATTAATCTTAATCCTTTAAAAATGATGGTAGAATGTTAACAAACTTCTCTTGGCTTTTCACCAGCCTCTTGGAAAGTTAGAAGTAGCCTTGTGGCCTCCAAAATTGGCTTGAATTTGATGCACAATTTTAAGTCCATTAAGCTGGGGAAAGATTTGAACTTTCTAACACTGGTTTATCATACTCTTTCTAAATCAGATATTGACAAAAGAAAAAGAAAAGGCCGGCCTCAAAAATCTTCAGCAAATAGTTCCCAGTTTTTTTCCTTTGAATTGTTTTCAGTGCTTGAGAAATGCACATATCTGTTGCAATAAGCAGAAGTCGTGGCATGCTCTGCAGATTTGAGCCAAGCCTCCTGCAGGATGGTGTGAATGGAATTCAGTATACATTGCAGCCTAAAAATATTGTAAGAGCATTCCATTCTTCTCATGTGACTTTTCTTTCTTATCCAGCTGTACTTGGATCTCAGTGGGGAGCAAGTGAGAGTCTGAGGGTTCAATGGAATGGAAACGCAGTGGAGACTTCCAGAGAGCCTTCTTTCCATCCTTCAAGGTTTTCATTTGTTCACAACGCTTGATAGATCAGTTTAGTCCAGAATTCACTGATACAGGAGAGATATTGACTTGCCCTATTGTGCAAACATAGAAAGCCCAGAATCAAAACCCCTGTCACTGACCCTGGGCCCCATGCTCTAGGAGCTGTGGGGTTGAGACAAGAAATTGTAAGAGTCAACAATGGCACTGACAACCATACGTTATTGACTCAGACTGATTGGAAATTAAAGCACCAACCCAGAGGAAATTCTGCAAAGAAATCAGGGCATGCTTGGGTGTTCTGTCTTCCGGAGCTCTTATTCTTGCCTTGACTGGATCATTATTAGTAAGGACAAGTATAAAAACTTCTACAAGCCTTTGTAAGGTCCTCTCCATTTTAAAAACGTTGACTAGAGTACTGTGTGAGAAGCCTGGATGGGATGTGGATGATTAATATTAAGTTTTGTCTCTACCTTTGAACTTTAGGGAATTCATTTCACCTCTCAATTTCCCATTTTTTAAATTTGTGAAAAGTGAGGTAATTATATCTTTCTTCTTCCTAATCCTCCTGGACAGTCACCAGTCAGAGCATGGACAACAATGAGTTGACTTCTAAGCAAAGAGTCTGATAAAATCCAGCTCTTTCCACTTCTGCTGTATTTCCTCCTTGTTAAGAATCATTGGAATTCCTTTACATGCAAGACAACAGTGTGGCACAGATATGTCCTGTCTTGTTCCTGCTATCTTCCTTCTCTCCAAAACATTATCAGTGATTTCACCAATAGCAAAACAAGAGTTTGGAGTCCACATTAGTCAGTTAACTTGTACTCCCTCTGCTGGTTGGATGGCTTGTATTTACTTCTTTTTCCATGGCTCAGGCTCCAAGGTTTATTTATTTATTTATTTTCAGTAAGTTATGTGTAATTTTTGGTTAGTAATCAACTTAGAATGAATTTATAATATTGCGTATTTTCCTGTATTTAGAAGAGGTGCCATTTTTATTTGGCAAAGATTGTAAAAACCAGATTCATAAAACCAGTGTTATTGAGATGGCATTAGCAGTCCTATCCAACACCAATTTTCTGATGGCTGATACAAATAAAGGGGTAAGAAATAAATACTTATCTGGCATCAGATATTAGCCATTGTCTTTAAACATGGTAGGAGTAGCTCAGTGCTTGTGGGAGCAGTCTTATAAAATTAGCCAGAACTGTTAAGTATATTTGAATTCATGAATTCACAGTAGTATGAAAAATAAAAAAAGCCTGATCAGTCATCTTCAGAACATGATAGAAAATCAATTCATTACTTTGATAATGGGCAAATAAAGGGAAAAAATCAAGCAGTTACTCTCTTTTTTTGCCTGTGTGAACTACTATTACATAAACTAAAGTAGACATAATAAATATTTCTTTTTTTTTTTTTTCAGGGCTGAGGACTGAACTCGGGGCCTTGATGTGCTAGGCAAGCGCTCTGCCACTGAGCTAAATCCCCAACCCCAGAAATATTTCTTTTTCAAAATATTCTAGCCAACAATTTTTTTAAAAAAATAATAGAATTAGAACACCACCACTTTGCAATTCCTACTTGATTAGAAGTTGTAGTCCTCAAGCATCAAAGACTACCAGTGTCACAAAAAGAGCTATGTCACATACGTCCTGATGAAAGAACGTACCACCAGCTGTGGAATTGCCAATGGTATTGAACTTGAGTCTGATCCATCCTCTGGATACAGCTGCCAATTTGTAGGAAATACAGAAAATGCAGGAAATGTTATGAGTGTACAATTGGCAAAATCTAGACTGTGGGAAATTCTATGGTCAAATGCCTTGAGTTCTTCAACAGATAAATCATAAAGAAAATAAATGGATGGAGGGGAAGTCCCTAGAATAAAAGAGACCTAAGAGACATATCAATTTTCTTCAAAGGATAGGTCTTAACCAGAGTGTCCATGGTGCACCCTTGAGTGATAAAACTGTGAAGAAACAGAAGAAAATAATTACCAAGTGTGAGGGCATTGAGATTGGGATTGGTATATGTTCTTTCTTGTGGGCAAAGTTCTATTTCTTGACCTAGACAGTGGTTCCAGGGCTTCCACCTCATAATAATTTGTTAAAGTATGATTCAGTGTGCATGGTTTTTAGTTGTATGGGTATGGTTCATTTTATCATACTGTTTACTTAAAAGGCATCCAATAAGAGGCAGGTGCTTTTCGGCAGCCTCCATAAGTCCTCCTTCTCCCCGATTGTTCTCCTGTCTCTCTCATCTCTATGATTTTTCTTTTTGATTGCCCTCAGCCAGCCCCTGGCATCCCTTTCATGTGGGTCTTTTCTGTTTGTTGGTTTTGATGGTTCCCTGTGCCTAGTCTCAGGTCATGACCAAGTGGGATTGCCGGGAAGAGTCAAGAGGTTCTGCTTCTACTCTGCTGGTTTTCAAGCTTTTCCAAATAAATTCAGATTCATCAGAGCTCATGTTGCCTTAAGTACTTCCCATTGAACACTTTTGTACATGTATGCAATTTTATATTTCTTTTCATCTGGTTTATGCTCTTAGTTCATTGTAAGTTTAACATAGATCTATATGGTAGACCCCAAAGGAGCACAAGTACATATTTAGGTAAAGGTATTTAAGAACCTTCTGTATGCCACGCACTAGGCTTCTTTTCTTCGTAGGAGTTGTAAAAAACAGTAACTACCATTTGTTGAGCATCTACTCTGTGTTAGGCACTTTATATATATTATCTATAACCCTCCAGAGGGGGAATTCTATAAGTTTTGTATAATTATCCTCATTTTAGAGATGAAGAAAGTGAAGTTCAAACAAAATTGAACCCATCTACTCCACAATTCATTCTTTTTTTACCCTGTGACATTGATTAAATATTGATCTGTAAAATATCACTTCCCATCATACAGTTAGAGCATCATTTGGTAAATTAACTTCATGTTGAGGTATGGTAATGGACTTGTGTTTCAGTGCTATAAGAGTTACTGTGGATAATAATGTTCTGTGCTGTCATTTGCAGGTTATGAACATAAAGCATAACTGTTCTGGATAACATGAAATCATATTTGAGTAATAAAAATTAAAGGTAATTTTAGCGGAAACTTCCTGTGTGCTCCTTCAGCTGTTGCCTTTCCTTTGCCACCTCTGTCTGATACTACTAACCTTTAACTTGTCTTACTTTATTCATGATTTGCTGTTCTCTTACCATACCAAGATGCAGGGTTGATGAGGTCAGACATATGGCCTATTTCTTGGTAAATCAATGGAAAATGACTTTGCATCTGGATTACTAGATATTGACAAAGAACTTGAATATTTGCAAGGAGAATTGACCCCAGATTATGTTAAATCCCAGATCTCTTTTGTGTTTGGATACATAAGAGAAAGAAAATGAAATCAGAACAAGACAATATATACATTTTACTCTAAAATTGTTCTTAACGTGCCCTAATCTTCACCTGAAAAAATGTCACTTGATATTGGAAGATTTTCGATTCTGAAGATTGCACAATCTGGTTTATTTCCTGCACAGGAATAAACATGCATAGACAATAGGGTAAAAACTTGACTGAATTTGTAGTTCAGTGGTAAACTTATAAAAAAAAATTTCATTTAAGAAATTTACCTTTTTAATTTCTTTCATTTTTCCTACCGTCTTTGCACTCTTATAGCTTTTCAAATGGATTTTGAAAAAGAAAATGCTTTTAGGTGTGTAGGGTAAGAGGATGGGAGTGGGGGTTATTTATCAGACTGTTTAAGCGTTAATATAATGGGAGTTTTTAAAAATTTATCTACCCCAAATCCAGCAGAAGAAACATTAATGTAGGTTATTTTTAATAACTCTTACTTTCAGAAGACTGTATCTTCTCATATTTTTGAAAGCATGTATATTGCTAATTTTTTTCCCTAAAAGAATCCAAATGCACACACACACCACCACCACCACACACACACTTGAACTAGAAAATAATATGTGCTGTTTTTAATTTTCTTCAAGACAAAAATTTCCTTTAAATCTAATATCTGGAACGAATCTTTGGTTTTGCTTTTTATACATCTAATGATACATTTTTAAGGTGCTAAACAAGATCCTGAGAAATATTTTCCCATTGAGGCACAGACTTCCAGAATGTTTTCAAAACAATCAAGCTCAATACTTTTCTTTTGAAGAGGCTAGCTACTGTCAGTGAAACTCAGAACACTCCACAGACACTGCAATGAGGTGTAGCACCAATGATCACTTAAAAGTGACAGTCCAAGGTGACTGACTCTTCCACATGGTGAAAATTATTTGGCCAAGTGAGAAAAACTATCATAAAGAAAATCCCATAGCAATTACAAGATAGCTCTAAAAACCAGTATCCATCAAAGGTCAGTGGTTCTTAACCTGGCTGCCCATTGGAATACCAAAAGGAAATACAAGTGAATGTTTTCATTAAATACTAGTGTCCAGCCTACTCTCAGGTCTCTAGGTGTAGATTGGAAGCACCAGAAATTTTTAAAGCTCTCCAAAAGATCTTTGTCTTCTCTGCTCTGCATGATAATTTACAAACACTTTTTAAATTCTGGAAAATGTGTAATGGTTTATTCTATGGTCAGAGGGTTTCATTTAAATATAGTAGACCATCAGAAAGAATGCTCACTGGCAATCCCTTTATTTCATTTAGAAAGTATTACTCCATGCTACTGCATGGAGGAATCTATGAGGGCTCCAAAGATATTTTGCCAGATACTTGTGGTACAAGAGGATTGGAAGACTTCCAAAATGAGGGTTACTCATTCAGGACAGCACGAAACATGTGCTTTCGGGGGGTTCTGAAGAGCTTTTTACGCAAAGACGTAGCAAAAATGAGCAAGGACGGCTTCCTGTCCTTGAGTTGTATTTTCTGAAATGTGCTGGTGATGCCTGGGACTGGTCAAGGTGTAATGATAGTATCTGGAGGGCACAGAGTGGTACTTCCTGAAGGGAAGAATAGTTTAGAAAAAGTCCGTAGAACAAACTTTATATTACAACACTGACCTTCATGCTCTCCCACCATTAGCAACTCCAGTTTCTTGTGATACAGTGGTATTTTGCAGTGTTGGCAGGCATCTTGTTTGCTCGGTTTATCCGATCCGATCTGAAACAAGGGTGCTGTGTGGAGTGGCTTTGCTTTCTAGACACTGTGGCATTTTAATGAAAAAAGATCAGTTTGGGTGGGTCATTCTAATTTATCAAAAGTTGCCAGGTTTGGCCAAGCTGTAGATCTAGCAATCTATTTCAATGCAAACATTTTAATTATGATTTCTAACATTTGGCTTTCATTAGAAGTTAGAGAATTTTTTTTTATAAAGTAAATACTGGAAACCCCCCTTAAGAACACATCCTTTACAGTGACACAGCAAAATTTATGTTCATAGCTGCTCAATTTACAATAATTAAGTTATGGAACCAACCCAGATGATCCTCACTGGATGAATGGATCCAAACACACACACACACACACACATACACACACACACACACACACACACAGGAATTCTACTCAGCAATCAGAAACAACGATATTGTGGCCTTTGAAAGAAAGTGGTTTGCAATGGAAGAAATCATGCTGAGCGAAGTTAGCCAAACCCAGAGAGGTCAAATGTTTTCCCTCATTTGTGGAGGGTAGAGGAAAATCCAGGCTTGGGTGAAAGGTAGACAAACTCATGTATTAGACCCAGCAAAGGCATAGGAACACATAATCTAGGAGAACCACAGACATGTGGGGAAGGGGTGGAGAGAGGGGATAGGCAGCAGGGGAAGGCTGGGGAGAATAGGGAGGGATCTGGGGTGACAATCAACAATGTAGCATACTCTTAACCCCCCAATCCAAATAATACTTATGCAATCATTTAATTCTGGAAAATTAATAATCTAAGCATTTTTATCTCTTGTAGGGGTGAAATATAGAAGAATCAAGAGACGGGTGTGGGCAATGTGGGGGAAATTCTGGCTTAAGAACATATGCATATCATATTGTTACTTTACGTGCATTTATGATTGTACAATAACTCAAATCCTTAATAAAAAAATTTTGAAAAATACGTAGTTTACACAAACACACACACACACTCTCTCTCACACACACACACATACAAACACACACACGGTTTTGATTTAGAAGCAAAAGGGAAAATCCATAATTAAAAGAATGAAGAAAAAAGAGAGAGTAGGAAGGGGAGGAGGAGGGGGAAAAAATACTTCAGCAACCTAACAATCCAAATGTGAAAGTAAGGTTTAGGTCCTAAGAAACTGAATAAAAAACAGGTAACCTTTAATTCTTAAATTCAGATATATCTTTTTTGGTGAAGGACTTTAAAAAATACAGTCTCTTTGTGAAGATTAAAAATTTGGCAGGAGTATTTTCCTACCCACTTAATGAAGATCTATGGTAGTTTCTCAGGATGACTGTGATGCTAAACAGTACAGTTAGTGTTGAAGCAGAATCTATGCTGTTTGGTACAATTGGGGGAAAGGATGTAACTGGGAATTTGGAACAAGCAACTTCATTTAGGCCATGGGTTTCCTTTACATTTTTTTTTGAAATTAAAAAAAAAGTTAAGGCATAAAAGGAGATACGTATTTTTATAGTTTCTTTCCTCCATTCCTTTCTTCCCTTCTCTTGGCAAAAAAGAATGTATGAAGTCATCTTGTATGAAATTGTTACAGGATTCACAATGAGTTGAAAAAGGAAATGTTTTCAGTGGTGCATGTTTTTTTATTTAAACTCACTGTATCATCACAATAACTCTCACTTTTATTTTTAATTTTGAAATATATGTTGACATATACATATGTATATTTATTTACATATTTTAATATATGTTTATAGGTTAAATTTATTTTAGTATGCTTAAATATTTTATGTGCACTTTAATATATACTTCAATTTTATGATTTATACATATATTTTTAAATGTCAGTAGATGACACTGCAAAACAAAAAAAAAAAAAGAAAGAAAAGAAAAGAAAAAAAAAGAAAAAAGAAAAAAGAAAAAAAAAAACCCCTGTAGTATAACTAATGAATTCATGTAGTGCTGAAGGCCTCAGCAAGGCGGGATTTGGCAGGTGTGTGGCATAGTATAGATAGCATGAGCTGAAACTTTACTTACCCTTCTATGCCAGAAGTGCTAGCTTCAGTTGACATGTTCTTGGGGTTGACATATGACTCTGTTATATGGTTAGTCTTAGCTGAAAGAGTATCTTTGCATTTCTAGTAGGTAGTCATATCTCAAAATCTTATTGGTGCTCCATCCAATAGTAAAATGTACACATCACAATAATATGAAGGTGTGAAGAATGGAATACAACTTGAATTATAATGATGACTAAGTTTTAAATCTTATTGTTTCTAAAATTTTGGGTTATGAGATGAGCAAAGAGTGCAAAAGGTAAACACTAGACTTGGGAGCTCATATTACACCCACTTTGAAGAAATCCACATGGATATCATGCCAAGATTTTCATGAAAGTAATACGTGTCCTTCAAGGGCTGGACAGTTCCATACTGACCTTCCGTTGTCATCTCAAGAGTCACCAGGGCCATGATAAGTAACTGAAGTATTCTTGGACTGGAAAGAATATTAACAGCAGAAAAGGAGGCTGGTATATGTATTTTCTTTTTCTTTCAGCACTAAGGATTGAACCCAGGGTGATCTACCACAGAGCTACTTCTCAAGCTTCATCCCCAGGCCCCTGTTTTTAAATTTTTATTTTTAGACAGTCTTGATAAGTTGCCTAGGCTGGCCTCAGTCTCCCAAGTTGCTGGGATTACAGGTATGTGCCACTATGCCTGGCTACATATCCTTTCTTTATAGTCATCAGAGAGCCACGTCTCTAGATCAAAACATAATAAGCAGGAAAAAGATACATATCTCCACACTGGGTATGTATGAGAAATACATTCAGGGACTTTTAAAAAGCATTCACAAGGTTACCATATATTTATGACATGTTTTACTTTCTTGAAATATAATGATGTTGGATGATAACAACATGCTCGGAATGAAAATCCTGGCTGTATGAGAATCATTTGGTGTGCTGTTACTTTCCTATTGTCTTTCAGCTGCAAACCTATCCTACAGACTCTGCTCTCTCAGGCTCCTTCTTAGTTGGTTTTCAATTACATTCTGCCTAAAGGAGGAATATCAAAATGTAGGAGAGGGGCTGGAGCGGTGGCTCAGCGGTTTCGGCGCTTGCCTGGCAAGCACGAGGACCCGGGTTCAAACCCCAGCACCACGTACACAACTAAGTGTTGGAGCAACTAAGTCCATGTGAAAAACTCAATAAAGTTGTTTAAAAAAAAAAAATGTAGGAGAGGAGAAAGGCATCCTGCCTTTCTGCCTGTTCTCATCAGTGTCACTCCAGCAATGACGCTGGCTTTAGTCTCCACCTCTTGTAGGCATTTCCAGAATTAGTTTCACTTCCTCTGTGGCAGCTAGCAGCATCTCTTTCTCAGGGGGCTGAGCATCAACTCATTGGGCCTCCTCCTCTGAGCTCCTAGATCCTGGTAGCCCCAGGCTTTCTTCTGTTCCTCATATGGAGGGGTGATTGTGCTTCCTGGGCTTCTTGTCTTTGGTTCTTTTGGATTCCCTTCCCCGCAAAGCTCCTGTGTAAATGCAGGACTCTTCAGAAGTAAAGTGATTGGATCGTGAGAGCTCTAACCTACTCGGTCCATCCTGCTTTGAATGAACTGACTGGGTGGGAACTGTAGGCAGGTGGGGTGTGGCTGGAGGAGGGGGGTCACTGGGGGCGTGCCCTGGAAGGGTTCTCCTTCCCTGCAGTCACTTCCTCTTCTCTCTCTGCATTCTGGCTGCCATGAGTTGAGAAGCTTACCTCTGACACGCTCATTGGGCTTGATGCTCCACCATCTCATCTCTGTCCCAGAGCAATGGAACTGGCTCACCGTAGACTGAAACCGTGAGCCAAAATAATTTTTTCCTTCTCTAAATTGGGGAATTTGGTCACAGTTAGTGACATAAAGCTAACACAAGACTATACTATGAAGACTGTTGTTTGTTCTGGTGGAAGGATGCATGTGTTTGTGTTTGTGTGTGTGTGTGTGTGTACATGGGACCCTCAAGCAACTACTTACCTAAGATTGGGAATGAAATGCAGAACATGATGAATAAAATAAGCATTTTATTCTTGAAGGCACAATGGTAGAGAGGTTTCAAAAAAGGGTCTGGGGCTACTGGGTTCCATTGGAACTTTACACCTATAAACTGTACGTATAGTATCTATTTCAAACCTACCTAATGTAGAATCTGGGAACAGCAGTGGTGTTTGGCTGTCATTTAGAGACAAAGGGCTACTTTACTTACACTCCTGCAATGTGGGTAAAGTTTCCGTCAAAAAGAATGGATTGGGCTGGAGTGGTGTCTCAGCAGTTACAGCACTTGCCTGGCATGTGCCAGGATGTGGGTTCAAACCCCAGCACCACATACACAACAAGGTATCAGCAGCCACATGAAAAACTAAATAAGATTCTCTCTCACTGTCCCTCTCTCTGAGACAAAGAAAGAAAGAATGGAAGAAAGGGAAAGAAAGAAAGAAAAGAGAAGAATGGATCTTCTCATTCTTGCTCTTAGTTATCCAGGGAAGACTTTGACCTGAGGCAGAGGAAGGAGCATTTAGAGGAAAGTTTTCATTCTGGGTTTCTAGATGGCGGGACTAGACTCCAAATGAGGCACAGCATTGCCACACCCTGGAACTTACTTTTCCTGGGGCCACTACTGTCTGAAGGCTTTGACTTAAGCATCTCCCCCTCCGGATTCAAATTCTCTTTCTCCAACTCCCACACCTGCTCAATGTGTCCTCCTTTCCAGCCCCAACACTCAATTTTCTTCTGGCTTCCTTTGCTCTCAGTCTTTCAGCTATTTTTTTTTTTAATTTGCATCCTCTCCAAATCAACCTGGATCTCATCATCTAGTATTTTTGTGACTTCCTGGTCAAACTACTTGATTTCATTTCACTTCAAATCTTTTGTTTCTCTTGCTTTGATAATATTCAGCTCTGGATAAATCTGGTCCTTTGTCTTTTCCTCCCTTATTCAACTATTGAATGTTTTTACAGAAAATCATACAACAAAAATACATGATTTAAATTTCAGCCTGGCCACATCTCCTTATTCAAAGAGTAAAGAGGCTGTCATATGGGATTTTTCTACTTTTCTACCTACAAACTTTGTCTGATTCTCCCTGATCCTGTTCTGCCTTTCTTCAATATAAAGTGACTTTCTCCCCATTCTCCCACACGGGAGTTGACTTCCTCTACCTGCAGATCAGTATCTTTCTCTTTTGGCCTGGGCTTGCTCGGTTTTCCCCTCCTGTGTATCTTCAGCTTCTTTAGCTCTTTATCCTGAGCAGGTAGACATGCTCACCTCTCACCATAGAAAAATCTTAACTCTAAATCACAATGTTGTTCCCAAAAGTTTATCTCTTCTCAGATTCAAATGCTGTTTGAACCTCAAAACTGAAAATAGATTTTTTCTTCCCTGAAGTTTTTCCTCTAATTGCCCTCCTCTGAAACAATATCACTCCACTAGTTTAAATAGGGGAAGAATAGAATGTAAAAAGAATCTCTAGGAATGAAAACTGTATTGATTAATTTTTAAAGCAATGCATTTTACCTTATCCTCATAACAAAAGCCTAAACAATATACTCCAAGTGTTAACAATAGTTATTTTTCTCAGTTGCCATATATTGATTTTGTAACCATATGATATAAAAATAAGCAATAAAATTTATATGGAAGTAAGACATTGTTCTTTGGTCCAGTTTTTCTATCTCTCTTCCCCTCTGCTCAATGCCTGCTCAGTCAAGTTTCTTTCTTTCTTTTTTTTTAAAGAGAGAAGGACAGTGAGAGAGAGGGATAGACAGAATCAATTTTTATTGAGTTTTTCGTTCCTCTGATACTTAGTTGTGTATGTGGGTTCTGGGGTTTGAACCCGTGTACTTGTGCATGCCAGGCAAGCACCGTAACCACTGAGCCACCACTCCAGCCCCCTCAGTCAAGTTTCTTAAAAGAGAAACCCATATTTTCTCTCTCCCACTTCTTACATGCATTGTAAGATGACATCAGCCTCCAATTCAATACTAGAAGAGTCCCCAGTCCAGTCAGCTCTAAAATGCCAAGTAAAATGCTCAGGCACCTATCTTGTGTACCATGTGTCATGATATGGACCATTTGCCTTTCTTCATACTCTTCTTTACTAACTCCTGGTCATTTTTTCTCAATCTCCTTCTAGAAATCTCCTTTCTCCTTGTACTTTGCAAATGGGGGTGTTCTGCCAAACTTCCTCCAACTTGCTCTGTCCTTCAACTTTCTCCCTCCCGAAACCAATCTTGACAACCTTTTTCTGGATATAAGCTCATCTTCAGCAATGGCTATAACTTCCCATGCATATAACTCACAATCCCTAACATTTTTCTTCAATTTGGAAAAAGAATGTGGATTAAAAACTTCTACAGTTGGGCTGGAGCGGTGGCTCGGTGAAAGTAAACAGGTTCAACCCCAGCACCATGTACACAATAGAATCTTGGAGCAACGAAAGCATCACAAAAAACTAAATAAAGAATTCTCTCTCTCTCTCTCTCTCTCAGTCCCTCTCTCTTGAAAAAAACAAAACAAAGAAAACCTACCTCTCCCTTTACTTTCCCATCTCAAGAATTAATGTCACCATCAATTAGTTTACAAAGCCACAAATGGAGTCATCTTCAGTTATATCTACCTACTTGCCACCTTTATTCCTGTCATTTAGTCGACTCACAGTCCTGGGTGTTCTGTTTTCTAAATATTTATAAAATAGTTCTCTTGCTGTCCAACCCCATTGTCGAAATAGTCTTTTAACCTGTCATTCAAACCGTTACAAGGTTGATTTTTGAAAACTGAAATCTTTTGTGTTTATTTTTTTTTCCATTTTTTTTAAAAAAGTGAGACAGGGAGAGAGACAGAGAGAATCAATTTTTTATTGAGTTTTTCACATGGCTTTCTTGCTCTGACACTTAGTTGTGTACGTGGGTGCTGGGGTTTGAACCCATGTACTTGCACATGCTGAGCATGCACCATAACCGCTGAACCACCACTCCAGCCTCGCTTTTTCCCATTTTTAATAGTCATTTGTGGTCTTCAAAAGAAGACCCACATTCCTCTCCATTACACATGGGGCATTCCCCCATCACCACCTACCTCATCAGACCTATTTCCTACTATAGATAATTGCTCATGTGCTATAGATCTTGAAGTTCTCCCACCTGTCCTTTGTTCTCTGTTCCCTCTTACTTACCTCTGGCATTTCTTAATCTGTTGTCCTCCCTTAGTCTGGTAGTCCCCTATTATCCATAGTTTTGTTTTCTGTGGTATCAGTTACCTGTGATCAACCTTAGTATAAAATTATTAATTTGTAGAAACAAATTTTCAGAAAGAAACAATTCATAAGTTTAAATTATGTGCTGTTCTGAGTAGTGTATTGAAACTTCCTGCCATCCTGATTCATGCTTTCCAGAACACGAATCATCCTTTTGTCCAGCTCATTCATGCTCTATATGCTACCTGTCCCAAAGTCACTGGGTAGCTGTCTTAGTTGTTAGACTTGGAGCTATCCTTGGTTTCAGACATCCACTGGGGGTCTTGGAATATTGAGACTACTGTGTTTCTTTTCTGTGATATCCTAATGTTCCAAGCATTCTTGTTCTGAATTATCATTATCAAATTTCCTGTCTGTCCCCACATCAGGCTACAAATTTCTCAAGTGTAATGACTGTCTGCTTCTCTCATGTGCTAGGACACTACAAATGGTCAAATGACAACAACTAATAAATAATTGTTTGGCTTAATAGTCTCCAGGGAACTTTTAAGAGAATTGTCTTCCAGTATATGTCTAAAACAGATTTTTTAAAGTGTAGCATAAAAAGCAATCTGCTTTGCTGGAAAATGCATCTATGTTTAGAGCAAGAAATGGTGAATGTTCATAGCATTATTCATAACATTTAAAAAGTGAAAATAACTCCCTCAAGGGATAAAAAAACAAGGGATTATATGTATATATGTGTATGTGTGTATATATAGATATATATATAATCCCACATGTGCACACACACACACACACACACACCACACAGAGCAAGCCATGGTATATTATTCAGCCATAAAAGGTATGAAGTACTAATGATACACGACACAACATAGATGGACCTTAAAACATGCTAAGCACAAGAAGCCACACATGAAAGACCATATATATATGATTGAATTTATATGAAAGTTCAGAAGAGAGAAATATACAGAGACAGAATGTGAGTTAGGCTTTTTAATTCTTGGAGCGGGGAGCAAAAGGAGAATGGAGGAATAGGGAGTTGATAGCTACAGGGTTCAGTGTTTTCTTCTGAGATGATTAAAATTGTGCCAGAATTGACCGTAATGTTAGTTGTATCTATTTGTGAGTATTCTAAAAATCCACTGAACTTACATGCTAGTGGGTACACTGTGGTATGAAGCCAGTGTTCAGTATTGTACTCCTTTTCCATGCTTGTTTGAATAGTTGTTGTTCATATTAGGTGCTGCGTACACATTTATTTAAAAAAGAACAAATAATAATTTTTTAAAATCACTAAATTTTTAGTTTTGTTTTTTATTTTTAAAGAATATGTGCTAAATGTGCACAGTTATTCAAAATGTGTATACAATGTGTGACATTTCAGCATGTGTATGTAACATAAACTGGCAAAGGAGGCTATTTGATATTAACATCTCTTTATGATTGAAGCCTGTAGGCTTCTCTCTTCTAGTTCTTGGTAAAATATATAATAGATCATTGTGAACTATAGTCACCGTATTGTGCTGTGTAGAACACTAGAACTTATTCTCCTACCTGTATTTTAGTACCCTTATCCAACATACCTCTATTTTCCCTCTGCTCTATTCTTTCTAGTCTCCAGTAATTACTATTTTACTCTTTTCTACTTAGAGATCAACTGTTTTTAGTTTCCACAGATGAAAAAGACTTATATTATTTGTATTTCTATGTCCAATTATTTCACTTAATGGCATGTCCTCTAGTTCCATTCATTTTGCTACAAATGATAGATTATTCCTTTTTATGGCTGAATAGTATTCTATTATGTATATAATACATTTTCTTTATCCATTCATCCATCAATGGACACCTTACTTGATTATAAATCTTAGGAATTGTGAATAAGAATTTTAGGAAGAAATCTTTATACTGTTATAATAAATAATTTAACACATTCAATATTAACAATAGGATTTTGGCAAAATCTCAACTGTAGGCAAGTTCTTCAAAGCCAAGCAAAACTATCCACTGAAACAAGGTATTAAAAGACAGTGAAATGGAAGAAAAGTTTTGTCCTATAAATGATACACAAATTATTCTTTTTAGACAAATATCCTATGCATTATTTTTAAAAATACCATAAAAATAGAAACATAGGTAAAAGTTAAGGAATAAATTATTCAAATAAGAGAAACTTGAGTGTTATTAGTCATAGATGCTGCAAATATAAACAACACAACATTATTTTTCCTGTGAACTTTTTACGACTTTAATGTGCTAGTCAATTTTCATCTCTGATGAAAATACCTGACACAAACCACCTAGAGGAGGGAAGATTTATTTTGGCTCAGTTTCAGGAATTTCTGGCCATGGTTGGCTGGCTCTTTTGCTTTGCATCTGAGGTAAGGCAGGACATCATGGCAGAAGGGTGTAGCAGAGGAAAGCTGCTCAGCTTCCGGTAGCCATGAAGCAGAAAGAGAGGGGGGCCGGGGGTAGGGGAGGGCTGGGGAGAACAAACTTTTCTAGGGCTTGTCCCAGATGACCTACTTCCTCCAAAGAAGTCCCACCTCCCAGTGGACACTTCAGCTGTCAGTGGATTAAACCACTCATGGAGCAATCATCGCCTGAAAGGCCCACTATTTTTTATTTTATTTTATTTTTTTTTATTTTTTAATTTTTATTTATTATTATTTTTTTGAACAACCTTACAAGATTTTAACAAAATAATATAAAATGTGTATAAAATGTGTAAATATTCTGGATATTGCAATTATCTCCAGGAGTGCCCCCCCCAATTACCCTCCCATATCCCTCCCTTCCCTTTCCCTTTATAA